>WEDG01004563.1:0-85842 GCA_017591395.1 Schistocephalus solidus
GTTGAAAAATGCCTATCTTATTCAAAAAAATAGATGTGTGCTATTATTTAACATATATTGTTTGATTTTTTTATTTTTAAATTCTCGTATGGTTCGACTATTTCTAAATAGAATTTGGCAGGGCATTCCATATTGTCGCGTATCTTATGGATTAGAAGTTGGATCGTTGGGCCTTTTTGAATTTCGGAATTTTTATAATATTTTCTGAATTTCTAGTGTCTCGGGGACCGTTTTGATTTGTTAGTAAATTCATTCTGAGAATATCTTGGTCGTGTGTGATTTTGAATAGAATGGCTCACAGCCTTATGAAACACGGCTGTCAAATCTCAATCTCTTACCCTTGCGCTATAGACAGCTTTGGGGAGACCTGATACTAACATCCCCATACTACGCATCCAGGAATGTTGTCTCTTCCCAGGTGATTTCTTCGAGTTAGGAACAACAACGAACTTGAGAGTTCATCCTCTCAAATTACGTGTGACTGGAGCAAGGCTAGACACTCGGAAGTACTTCTTGTCCAAAAGAGTAGTCGAAGTTTGGAATATTCTTCCTCTGGATGTTGTTATGTCGGACTCCTTGGCGGTTTTTAAGCGAAAATTAGATCGATATAATGGTGCAAGCTACAACACAAACTGAAATCCGCAAGAGTGACGTCAGCAAATAAGGTATTAATGATAGTATTAGCTATATTTCAGCAACATTTATTTGTTTGTTATTTTCGTTCGAGGTTTTGCACTCTCCCTTACTTCCCATGCTGGGGTCCTCGAGGTCTTCGCTGCTTAATTATTTGCACACCTTTGTGACACCGTGAGTGTTCGCATCAGCTGGAACTGGTGGCCATCGTCCATAAGGCGTATGAACGTTCTCCCTTGGTTCGAACTGCAATGGACCGAGGATGATCTGGGCATATATTTCCACCTTTGAAATCCCTCAACGGACTCCGCAATCAGCAAGGGAGCATCTGGCTGATAATTGTGACCTCCGCATTGCCCCCGTTAGACCCCCCCAAAGGCAACAGTTTTTTTCCTAAATATAACAAGGAGTATGCTGTTGTTCAACTATGTTCCACTATGTTGGCCTCGCCAACATATCGAGATACTATTTTTTTGATACCAAAACTCGCATGTAAAAATAGGGAATTCAAAGGTAAATCACCTACATCTCTCTCTTATATAATTATACTGATACTGATACTAAGACTCAATCCTCTTTCCTTCAATAAACTGAACTGTGTACGCCCACCCGCGGAAGCGCGAACGACGACTGTTTAACAACAAGCCTCGAATTTCTGCAAGGCCCAAAATTGGTAAGGCTGTTCTGCTGATGCCAGATTCACAGAATAGTAAAAGATCATGTTGTTTAATGAAACGGCTAAAGTAGACATCCCGTGCTGCTCATAACTACAGCACGCTGTTAAGTATGGGAGTACGTATATTTACAAGTTTACAGGCAGTTTCCTGGATGAAATGAACCTCAATTTTTAACCAAATTTCTCTATGTGTTTTACAAACGCTTCATTATTACTTTTGTATGTATTACCTGCAGGCCGGGAAAAAAATGGCAATCCACTTTTCACGAGAGTTCCTATTCGGACTGGGACACGCTGCTGTTAAATCATTAATCTTTATTGTCTGTGAGTGAATGAATACTAAACCGGGAGTGGAAAAAGGTTGATTCTGAAGTTACCCCTGACCAACACAGATACCAATAAAGAAATGTGAACACTGTAACACATTATGAATTGTTTTACTGGGCTAAAACGTTTGCACGGAATTGAATCATTTTCTTACCGGCTTTGATTGCCCAAACTACGATCGGCGAATGGCTACGGACGGTGAAGGGTTTAATGTCCTAGTTGTTGGTGCCGGTGGCATTGGTTGCGAACTTTTGAAAAATCTCGTGTACAGTGGATTTAAAAGAATATCTATAGTGCGTTTTATCCCTTACATATATTTGTTTAGGTTGATTTGGATACGATTGACGTTAGTAATTTGAATCGTCAATTCCTTTTTAGAAAAGAACATGTAGGCAAATCCAAAGCCGAGGTTTGTGAATTATGTTTTTATTGCCTTAAAAGGTTGCCGGAAAAAGTATCAAGTGTTTTAGAGATGATGTCAACCTGAAAGCCTACCACGCGAGCATCTTCAGTTTGCAATTTGGTCCTGAATTCTTCGAAGAGTTTGACATTGTCTTTAATGCGCTTGACAACCAAGGTAATATTTCTCGCAAATGTTTAATATTTCGCAGCTGCAAGGCGTCACGTTAACAGAATGTGCGTTAACATCGGAAAAGCCGTAATTGAATCCGGCACCTCTGGCTACCTCGGTCAAGTTGAGCCCCTACTGTTCAAGAGCGCTAAAAGCGTTAATGGTCGGGCTAGTAATGCCTTAGCAGGTCGGGCTTCATGCTTTGAATGTCAACCAGTTGAAAACGATCGGAGGTCTTACCCAACTTGCACTATACGGAATACGCCATCCGAACCAATTCACTGTGTTGTTTGGGCAAAGTTTCTTTTTAAGTGAGTTAACCATTTACTTTATATCGATGGCCCCATTGTCGATTATTTCGAAATATATAACAGAAGATGCCTCAGCGACGAACTTAGTCTGGTGTTGATTATTTCTTTTGTGAGCACTTTAAAGAGAATACTTTTTGAAATGCATGGTTTTGCTTTTTTTTGTCAACAACTTTGTTCTCAAAACACGTGATTAGATTACAGCTATGCATTCCAGTGGAACAGGAATGTGGATATCTCAAAGTTAGCCACATAAATACGTCCTTAAATTTAGCATATTAAAGTTTTCTGTGTAATGTCAAAATCAGAGGTAATTTTGAATATCCTAAGCGACGCACTTATAACCGTTGTCTGGAAATTGGAGTATAGGATTTCTTTGGTTGCGTTCAAGCTACCTTTGTAATTTTTTTTATCTTCAGGCATCTTCATTGATAGTCACGCATTTCGTTAAAAATCTAAAATTAACGCCCATGTTATGTTCTGATAGCTAAACCTTTAATTTTAAAAAGATACCTTCTTTGAAACATGAAATTTTACCATTTCCGCACTTTGGTGTCACAGTCAATTGTTCGGGATACCGGATATCGAGGATGAGGATATTTCGCCAGATATGGAGGACCCGGAGAATACAGCTTCTCAAATCGACTCGGTTAACTTAGAGAAGCAAGTCAAGCCAAACTCATCAAATCTGCCGCTGTGGGAACGCGTCAAATTAGACAAGTTAGCCTCACAGAGCATAGAAGAAGCTCTTGCTTGGCGACTATTCCACACAGACGTGCTTACTCTGACAAGTATGCGAAGTCTCTGGGAAAACAGACCGGAGCGCAAGCAACCCGACCCCTTGGATCATGAAACCCTCGCTGCAGCTCTCACAGATCCTGGTGAATTATTTGTCTATTACTAATTTTCGGCTATTCTAGCTCATAAATACTCTAATTATTAAGTGTTATGCTCTAGATAAGTTAACCAATAGCTTATAAATCCCGTGTGCAGCATCCCCTGTACAAGAAGAAAAACTGGAGGCGAGTTCATGTACAGAATTGTATTTGTACTTACCTTTCTGAAAGTTTCTCGCGTCCGTCATCAGAGTGGCGTGGTGGTTGCTTATGTTGACAACGTAAAAAAACTATTAACTGTCAATTAAGTCTTTTTAAAAAAGATAAAAGACATGAAAATACCAATGACAGCGTTTAGTTAGGTTTTTTAAGTCTTTGAAGGTCTGTATGGATTCATTGCAATACCTTAATCTGTAATTTTCATTTTATAATTGTGAATTTTGGGTCTGCATTTGAAAAACTTGCGAAAACTGTGGGGTTTTCAACCACTGATGCTTGAGAACACTCTACAGTTGAAGTACGCTGACATACTTTCGAATGAACCCGTTCGCACTTTCTAGGACTAAATCACCAGAAGCTTTACGCTGCCAGAAAAGACGCCTGAGGAGCCTTGGACACGTTCATCTTATCTTGTCTCTGTTGCATACTTAGAAGACAACGAAGAGGTCAGTCAAATATCCAATTCCACACGATCTAGACGGGGATATGACTCGTGGATCTTAGATATTCGGTCGTCTTTGGTGGAGAATGGAGTGGGTCGAGCTATCCAGGTCCGAAGCCGTCATTGCCATGCTAAACCTTTAGGACCGGCCATACCACTCCTAATCATAAATATGTCAAATAAAAGTAGTTAGAATTAATCCAAAGTTGGTCATTTGGCTCTGACCTTTAGCTCTTTTCTCTCTAACAGGTCTTGATTGTGTGTCTTCTGATACAACAGAAGGCGCAAAACTCCGTGACCAGCGGAAACTGAATCTGATAGGTTGGCTTAGCGTATTTATTGCCAGTTGCCGAGCCTTGCGCAAGCGCACAGGCTTCTCTAACGATCAACCATCCAGTGCTTACTCGGCTATCTCGTGGGACAAGGTATGTCATATAACCCAATTTTTTCTTATAATGCTTTCTCGTTCACTTATGCAATATTCTTATTTTTACTTACAAGAACTCAGTATAAGCTAGGGCTATTCTTTTGTCTTCTTAGGCCCTCATAAGTATACTCAATAACCCAGCTTCCCATTTTTTAACTGGTCAGCCGAGGTTGTGCATGGCAACATGCGATCGCACGTCCTTTCGCTTTATGGCCAATGTGCTCATGCATGCGCGATCCCAGTCGTTTGTCCGTCAGGCCAATGTAATTGGCCAAACAGTTTAGACGCGGTAAACAACTCCTGACGTGACCTCAGGCGGTAGCTGCCCCTTGAACTGCATTAGCAAGTGCCGGATAGTGACCTCTGACCTGTTACCAATACCCACATTGAGGATACTTAGCATGCGGTCAGTGGCTTCGGCGGCATCTCGCACGCAGGGTAGAGCACGGAAGATGTCGGATTTTTGTTTATGCCCGCCATCTGGCTTCGCATGCCTTTCGTATAAGTGTATGTTTATGAAGCTACGCGGGTATCAGTTGAAGAGGAAGAGTTGCCACAGGAACTTACGCTCTCGTAGCTTCTCTACCTCTGTGCTGCGGTGTTTTAATGCGTGGAAAGAGCCTCCGGACGCAACTGCATTCATGCGACAGGGGTTGGTTACTGTTGTAATGGAGGAATCGGGAATATTCCCGATCGCAAACCGACAAAACAACGGACCCGTGGCTCAATGTTAGTGTTGCACTCAATGACTAAAGGTCGCGGGTTGGAATCCTGGATGATCCACACCTGGGCTTCAGTATGACTGGCTGATGACGGTTAATAAGCCAGAAATGGCCATTCCGGTCTCCCTTGCCTTTGTCAGTTCCACCTTATCACCATATTCCCCAAGTATGTATGCGACTACCTGTGAGGGCCCCTAAGTGAGCTCCAGGGCACAAGGGAACATACATGCTCCTTAGCCGGATCGGTGCACACCTCGCTATCATTGTCTTTGTCGCTGGCCGTCGGATTTGCCTGCACTGTCTGCTACGTTCGATGAAGTTGCGGGGATACCCGTTGGCCCAACGCCTCTTCATGGCCAACGGGTATCCCCGCAACTTCATCGAACGTAGCAGACAGTGCAGGCAAATCCGACGGCCAGCGACCGAACAGCCAAAGATATGGCGAGCGTTGCCATACATTGACGGTGTTTCGGAGGCGGTCTCCCGTCTCCTAAGACCGATGGGGATCGGCATCGCCCACCGGCCGGAGTCAACCATTCGACATCTGGTTATGAGGCCTAAGGCCCCCCTGCCCCGAGGTGAAACCACAAACGTCATATATCGGGTTCAACGCAATTCCTGCGCAGTCAACTACATTGGAGAAACCGGGAAACGTCTGCAAACCCGGGTCGGAGAACACATGAGGGCGGTAAGAAGAATGGACCCGCTGTCTTTGGTGGCTGACCATTGCGCAGACTCTGGACACACGTTTGCCTTCCAGAATGCTGAAATTCTTGGTCGGGGAAGTGACCGCGTGGCAAGGGAAACCATCGAGGCTTGGCACACGGGAACAACCTCCATCAATCGTTGTGTGACGCTTCCTACGGCCTACCAAGCCCTCCGGACGCAGCTCAATGATCGAAAGAGCCAACGTGAACATGGGCCTAACATGCATCCGAACATGGGTGAGTCCATGGCGGACACGCACGCAATCGCAACACAACCCAGACCCGACGAAGGAACAGTTATCGCCTCGGCCAGCTCAACCACTTATCCGGCAGGTGCGAATACACACGGAGGTGCGATCGCAACCAAGATTAACAGCCTGGGGCGGCAGCTTCGGTCGATGAGGGTACTGACGACTACTGCCAGCGTGCGAACTCCGGCCCCCGACCAGATTGAGAACCAGCCATCACCCGCCCTCCCCCAGTCCACCACGGACTCAGTGAACAGGCAAAGGATGATCGCTAAGAATGAAACACCACCATGCTCATCAAGCAGCAAGATGACTGAGAATCTCCACCCCCAACCCGGCCCCTCCTCTACGCAAATTCAAAAACCTTAGTAATCCCGTATTAGCCGAATATGTTACCACCTATAAATGACTGTGAGGCGCGGTACAAAATTACCTCCGACGATGAAATCTTGTTTGATTTTGAAACGTCAGGACAATAAAACCATGGTTCCCGTGATCGCCTCTTCTGCTCATATATATATATATATATATATATATATATATATATAATAGGGACTATAGGTGTATTGTCCTGACGTTTCAAAAGCATACAAGCTTCCATCGTCGGAGGTGAGTATCGTACCGCGTCTCACAGTATTTATAGGGGGTGATAGCCATCAGTCAGGACTTCAGTCTCTTCCTCAGGTGAGTGGCTTTTATATTTCGAAGCTTATCCGCCAGATCCGCATCTCGTTTTTGCCCGTAATTCTCTGGCTCGTCTACTTATCACATGTCGCAAAAGTGTAGTTCCATCTTCGCCAATGAGTTCAGCGCACTTTGCAATCACTTGGCTCAAAACGCCGTTATATTTCCGCAATCGTCCTAGTCCACAATCTGTCCTTTAAACAGTTGACGCCTGGACAGCTGAAGGTTCTGAGTCATGAGGCTTGCTTCAATACCACAGACGCCGATCCGGTTAACCTCCTTGCCACAGTCGAATCAATTCTCAAACAAACCGGAGAATCCGATGAAACAAAACACCTTGTTCGGCCACAGGTAACCGCCTTGGTAATGGCGCATAAACCACGCGCAATTATTACCAGAGTGGAGCAGGATGCTGTCAAGAGTCTGAGAGCTGACACGAATATTGTGATACTACCAGCGGACAAAGGACGTTCTACAGTCGTCTTGGATAAGACCGACTATATTCAAAAGGCCAACAACCTGCTAAAAGACCGACAGGCATATCTTCGATGCGATGGTGAACCCATGATGCAGCTGATGATGCAGCTATACAAAACGCTTGCCGATATGCAGACAAACAAAGTAATAAGTAAGTCGGTAAGACTGGCAATAAAACCATCAGATGCGGCCGCAACAAGGTTCTACGGATTACCAAAAGTACACAAGGCCGATATTCCCCCTCCGTCCAATTGTGTCATTGCGTGGTGCACCAACATTCAATCTGGCTAAATGGTTGTTCCGACACCTGAAGTCTCTCACCTCGGGCGCAGCCACAACGGTCACTTCGGCTACTCAGTTCCTGGAACGGCTCAGGGGGATGCGACTCACCGCAGACGAGGTCATGGTGTCATTTGATGTCACCTCTCTCTACACTTCAATCCCGCAGGACTTAGCAGTCAAAACGGTAAGCGAATTGCTTGAGAAGCAGTACGATGATGCAGGCGAGTCGGTGAAGCGGGGACAACTCTTAAAATTCTGTCTGAAGACGTACTTCACCTTCGAGGGGACCATGTATGAGCAGATCAGAGGGACACCAATGGGATCGCCGCTCTCGGGCTTCATCGCTGAGGCAGTTCTCCAAAGGCTTGAGACTCTGGTTTTCGCAAACTACAGGCCAACGTTTTGGACTCGATACGTCGACGATACCTTTATCATCATCAAACGAGAAATGATCAAAGAATTCCATAATGTCCTGAATTCCATCTTCCCGGACATCCAATTCACAATGGAGGCCGAAATCAACAACCAACTGCCATTCCTGGATGTTCTTGTCCATCGAAAATCCAACGGGCACATAAAAAACTACGGTTTATAGGAAGGCAACCAACACACGCGAAATCCTAAGTTACCACAGTAAGAACCCGTTGTGCCACAAACACAGCTGTGTGCGAAACTCTATAGAAGGGCATAAACACATTGCAGCGAGTCGGACGACAAAAGGGCAGAACTCCGCTACCTCCAGCGCCTTTTCATGGCCAACGGATACCCTCGTAACTTCATCGAGCGCAGCAGGCTGGCCAAACCAAGACGAAATCTGGTAACAGAACAGCCAAAAGTCTGGCGTGCACTGCCATAAATTGATGGCGTCTCTGAGGCAGTTTCCCGCCTCCTCAGACCGCTGGGGATCGGAATCGCCCATCAACCAGATTCAACCATTCGGAATCTAGTTAGGAGACCGAAAGCCCCCCTTCCACGAGGTGAGACGTCAAACATCATCTACCGGATCCAATGTGACTCCTGTGAAGTTAACTACGTCGGAGAGACAGGGAAGCGGTTGTAGACCCGTGTTACCGAACACGTGCGGGCAGTGAGGAGAATGGACCCATTGTCCCTGGTAGCGGAACACTGTGCGAACTCTGGGCACACGTTCGCCTTCCAAAACGCCGAAATCCTGGGTCGAGGAAATGACCGCGTAACCAGGGAAACAATCGAAGCCTGGCACACGGAGCCTACGTCGATCAACCGTTGTGTCGCCCTTCCGGCAGCCTACCAGGCCCTCCGGGCGCAGCTCATCGAACACGGCATTAGGGCCAAACGTGAATTCCACCGCGGGAGAACCTAGGACGGATATGCACCTAACCACGCCACAATTCGGGGCCGACGAAGGCGCAGTCATGATTACCGCCGCATCAATTACTACCCCGACAGACGAGGAGGCATGCCCTCAGGATACAAACATGACTATCGACCCAGGGCGCCAATTGAGGTCAATGCGGACCCAGACAATGGCCGTCCCCTCAACCAGAGACATATCAACTGACAGCAATTTCCTGTGTGTATGCCGGCAAAGAACGCCAAAGCCAAAGAAGGACTCCCCCACCCCGTCCTCCTATCGTGTACACTGTTAAGGTAAACCCGTCCAATCAACGCTGTTACAAAAATGGCTATCACCCCCTATAAATACTGCAAGACGCGGTACGATACTCACCTCCGACGATGGAAGCTTGTATGCTTTTGAAACGTCAGGACAATACACCTTTAGTCCCTGAGATCGCCTTTTCTTCTCATTTATGTCCGGGGACACGCATCTTCGCGTCTATCAGCAATATATATATATATAACCCTTTCCCGGAGACATATTCCTTATGTTCCCCCTGGGATTTAAGGGATAAAGCACCTGAATTACATGCTTTCTTACCGACTCGTTCGGTTTCAAATCATAATCTGAGCGTGGCTTTTAATTGACTGGGATAAGCTAGTAGGTCAAGTGGACCATCTCGGTATCTAACTTCTTAATCACTATTCCTTCTACCATTTAGGTTCTGTAATATGCGCTGGCATTCATCTCAGGTCTCATATGTGCTTTCAGATGCCAAACTATCCTTCCGTAGTGTCGCGTTGCTGAATGGTACAGAAAGCGTTATTGTATTCATGCGACTCCGTTCCTTCTCACCTCTTATAGGATGACACAGAGGCGATGGACTTCGTCGCCGCAGCTTCCGCCGTGCGGGCCATCCTCTTCCACGTACCCGGCAGCAAGGACCAGACACGTTTTACGGCCAAGTCCCTCGCCGGCAACATTGTGCCTGCGATCGCTACCACCAACGCCATTATCGCCGGTGTCATGGTCCTCCAAGGTCTGAATGTACTTCAGAACCGACTGGAGGTGAGTATAACTCGTTTGTTTGTTTTACCTCGCTTGCCCACTCACTTCGTCGGCCTTTAGAATTATTCTCCTTTGACTTTCAATTGTTACTTTCAGTCTTGAGTGCGCCACTTGCAGAAAACTGAAGAAATCGGCCGATGATTGATTTTATCTTGTTCTGAGGACACTGCGATACTCGTTTTAAGTATACCAGGCTGAGTAGTTGCGAGGTTGCACTGCACTTAAAAGTTATTTGTAAGGTGGCTGCGATAGTTCCGGGACCTGCGACACTTCATCAGCGACCACTGAGAACATATCCTTAGCCTCATCAAACCTCGACCCATGCCTGTGCAAAGAGACCTCTGATACCCACAGTAAGCTGCTTATTTGTGAAGCGTGACGAGGCCTTTCCAATACCGTTTACTCGAGTAGCCAAAGTGCTCATAATTCAACCCCTGTCTGTACAAGAAAACGCACCAGCGAACACAGGAGTGGCGTCTTCCACCGATCCTCATTCTCACCGCCACAATTAATCAACGTAACGCCCCCAACACTGATCAGGCCATAGCTTATTGCCCGCCTATGGGGCTTCTGTGGCTTCACCATGGAGTTTGAGCGAATGCAACGCAGGGTGTGACAGCCGCGAAGCCTGGTTCTATGCTGGGTCTGCACCCCCTCTCTGCCCTATCGGCGCCCATTTAGACCGTCACCAAGGGCTGGTATAGTGCTGTGCTAAATACTAAGCATAGAAAATTGTACAAACGTACCCCAGTGACGTCTCAGTTATCTTGCATGCTTGCTGTTCGTCTTACTCTCGAGCAAGGCCTCTTGTGACGGTTCTACTAGATGACAGTCTGACATACGCGTCCTTGGCCCCATTTTTGCGCTCATGCCAGTAAGCGGGTTTCATACCAGGTAAAATTTCGCTGTCAGCACCGCTATTTTGAGGTTTACTGTTTAACCAAACCATGGTAGCACCAAAGATGGCTGTAAAGTGCATGATCGATGCTTCTAAATACAGCTTTAATTAACCAGACACAACGGACGCCGAAACTCGTCAGATGCACAATAGTATTTTGGGGGATAGGCATGACTGATGACCATTGGTGATCGTTCGAAGTTGCTTTCTGCACCTTGACACATTGGCTTTATATTGCCTACCTTAACGCCTATCAGTGAACATCCCTTTCGGGAAACCTGACTGCTGGACTCATATATTTTCTTTTCGTTAGTCGTATGAATTCGATCATTTTTTTGAGGAGTAGCGACATAAAATTTTACTACGAGCATGGAGTATTTAGGTTTCCAAACAGTAGAATCGAACAGGCGTTCGACAAAGCCCGCCGCGGCCTCAGCACGGGCACTTTAACAACTCAAGGATGCGTTTCGTGGATTTTTGACAGCTTTGGCTCATCAGTGGGTCCTTCAGTGCTGTCTGCCCGCCCCCTCCTCAGTTTGCTTTGAGCTATATTCTGTGGTGTGGAAATTTCAGCTTTTTATCTTCCTAGACATTTGCTCGCTAAAACGTGAATTAAATCTTTCGGAATAAAGCTTTATAAGCTTAATGGGGAAGTTGATTCTAGTCTTGGAGCCGAAATGCGTCATCTTTAGTGGGATAATCGCGTGATATTCACAAACTGCCACCAGCAGGCCAGTAGTAGACGTAAGTCATAAGCACAGTACGTTCAGCTAGCCACATCCGTGCGTAAGGTTACACTTTTCAAGTTCCTCAGACATTAATACGATGTACTTTCATAAGTAGGATCTTCCAGTTTCGGTCCTGATTTAAACTTCGTGACCAACCAGGTCACAGACTTCACACAAAACCCTTATAAGGCATAGGCTGCCATCCCCCATCCAAAATATAGATTGGGTTGTAAGTTTTAATTTCTTAGTTAAGAAATGTTTTATTTTTCGGAAATCGTCGAAGAAAAGACGACTATGTGGCAAGTTAATTATTTAAGGCTTCTTATATATAACAACAGGGAAGGAAAACATAATAAACTGAGAAGATAATAAAAAAACGTTAGCGAGAATGTTGTCAAAAAAATCGGAAATGTCTTTCTCCCCTAGGGAAAGCATTATGTACGTGATATTGTAATGTTAAGTATCGTGCGGCAAAATCTCAAGATGCTTTATAGGCCCAAATGCCTCTTCCTCAGCGGGAAAATCGTGCGATATTCGCAAGCCGCCACCGGGCAGACAGTAGTGTACAGCACTTTACGTCCTGCTATGTCCGTCAGTCCTTAAGGTTACGTATTTTAATTTCCTCAGGCATTTTTCTTGGCAGGACCTGCCAGTTTCGATCCTGATTTATTTGTCGAAATTTGAGTTGAACTTGCTGAGCTTGACACGTGTTTCAGCGGTTTTTTTTCTGTGACTGCAACTGCTGAGGGCTCTACTGACGACGTTATATATTACACTATAACTAAACCCTTCAAGTCAGAACTGTGTAGGTTTGTCCCGAATTTTTACCTGGACATTTTTCCCATTCCATGGGATCAAAGCCCTAGGTGTGACGGGAAGGCGTCCTCTGGGACCAGATTTTTATTCATCCGACGTTTCAAACTCTCACGCGAGCCCATCGTCAAGGAATAAAAGACCGTACAGCTCACTGCTTATTTAACTCACCTCTGCCGAGTATGACCTTCATCAGCGCCATTGATTTGTTCGCGCAGGGCCTGATATGCAGCTGGCAGATCGATATGTCTATTGATCGATTCCGCGGTCGAGTGCCACGATTCCTGCAGCAGGCGTGAAATTCGGTCGTCTGACTGGCCCAATATTCTCACGCTGCCAAAGTCAAAGTCGTGCTCTGGCGAGGATGCGTGAGCGGCTACCAAGGAGAGTTTATCCTTCCTTATCACAGCAAGCTCGTGCTCGTGCATTCTCGTGCAAACCCGTTTGCCGGTTTCGCCAACATAATTTGCTCGACCTCAACGGCAGTCTATCCGGTAAATGACGCCGGATTTTTGGTTGAGGGGGATTGGGTCTTTAGGTTGCATGAAACCACCAGGAGCAGCAAGCACTATACTCTGATGATGGAAGCGAGAAGGCTTTCGAAACGTCAGTACAAATACAATTTAGTCCATGAACTCGCCCCCTCTTCCTCTTCGTCTTCTCCAGGAGATGATGAACGTGATATATATATATATATATATATATATATATATATATATATATATCTTGAATGGAACCGAAAAAGACAAGGGAGACCGGAATGGCCATTTCTGGCTTATTAGCCGTCATCAGCCAGTCATACCCAATCCCAAGTGTGGCACACCTGGGATTCGAACCCGCGACCTTTGGAATTTGAGTCGAACGCTCTACCTTTGAGCCACGGGCTCGTTGTTTTTGTCGGTTGTGATCGGGAATATGATGATTGTGTGGGGCTCACCGATCTGCTTAAGGAACATGCATGTTCCGTTGTGCCCTGGAGCTCAGACTAGAGCCCTCGCAGGCGGTCGCATAGCGACGTGTAGCATATGATTGAATGGAACCGACAAAGACAAGGGAGACCGGAATGGCCATTTCTGGCTTATTAGCCGTCATCAGCCAGTCATACCCAATCCCAAGTGTGGCACACCTGGGATTCGAACCCGCGACCTTTGGCATTTGAGTCGAACGCTCTACCTTTGAGCCACGGGCTCGTTGTTTTTGTCGGTTGTGATCGGGAATATGATGATAGTGTGGGGCTCACCGATCTGCTTAAGGAACATGCATGTTCCGTTGTGCCCTGGAGCTCAGACTAGAGCCCTCGCAGGCGGTCGCTTAGCGACAAGTAGCATATGATGGAATGGAACCGACAAAGACAAGGGAGACCGGAATGGCCATTTCTGGCTTATTAGCCGTCATCAGCCAGTCATACCCAATCCCAAGTGTAGCACACCGGGGATTCGAACCCGCAACCTTTGGTATTTGAGTCGAACGCTCTACCATTGAGCCACGGGCTCGTTGTTTTGTCGGTTGTGATCGGGAATATGATGATAGTGTGGGGCTCACCGATCTGCTTAAGGAACATGCATGTTCCGTTGTGCCCTGGAGCTCAGACTAGAGCCCTCGCAGGCGGTCGCATAGCGACAAGTAGCATATGATGGAATGGAACCGACAAAGACAAGGGAGACCGGAATGGCCATTTCTGGCTTATTAGCCGTCATCAGCCAGTCATACCCAATCCCAAGTGTAGCACACCTGGGATTCGAACCCGCAACCTTTGGTATTTGAGTCGAACGCTTTACCTTTGAGCCACGGGCTCGTTGTTTTGTCGGTTGTGATCGGGAATATGATGATAGTGTGGGGCTCACCGATCTGCTTAAGGAACATGCATGTTCTGTTGTGCCCTGGAGCTCAGACTAGAGCCCTCGCAGGCGGTCGTATATATATATATATATATATATTCATTCTCACAGCCTCAACAGAAACGGGCGTTTTTATTTTTTTTCAGAGGAGTGGTAGTATATGTTTTGCGCCACAATTTGCTTATAGGTACTAGCCAAGAGTGTGGCTTCTTGGCTAATGCATGTCGAAGCGAGTTTTGCCTGCTTCTGTTTCCTCCACCAGTTCCACTTTCCAACTCTTTTATTCCACACAAAAGAGCAAACGTTATTAAATCGAATTATAGCCTGTGCTTTGATTGACTGCGTTTGCCCTCCCCCGTCTCTTCTTCACAGTCTGTGAGGACCGTTTACCTGCGTCGGCAACCGGCAGGCTATGGCCGTCTCCTGGTGGCCTGCCGCCCCTCTCCGGCCAACCCCGCCTGCCTCGTCTGCTCCCAGGGTCCGGCCCGTGAACTCCAACTTGTGTGCTTCCCCGAACACATGCGACTTTGTAGCCTCCGCGATGACGTCCTCGTTAGGCGTCTTGGTATGCTGGCACCGGACGTAGAGATTGATGGCCGGGGTGTAATCCTTATCTCCTCAGATGAAGAGGAGACCAAAGGTGCGTGTGTCCGCTTTCCGTCCAGGCTCCCATAGCTGCTCTCTTCTGCATGGTACCGATTTTTCTGACATGGAACTGGTGTGCTGAACGGTAAGGGGCTTTTCCTCCGTGTCTTGGTGGCAAGGCCATCGTCAGTGTGCACGCTGGTGAGCTATCAGTAATTGAGGATAGAAAAAAGTCTGAAAAATCCGTTTTTGACCTCCATCAGTCAGCAGTACACCTAATCAGGTTGGGCAGACCCCGGAGTTCAAATCCGAGCATTACATATTGAACTAGGTGCTCTAGCATTGCGATAAGGTGTGTGCGCTGCCATGGATGGGAGTCCACTGACAGTATCAAGATACTCGTATCAGGCCTCAGTCTCCCGAAAGCATCCTGACCTACTATGGTTTTCATTACGTCAGATTCCCCGATTTGCTTGCGAGTTATGGCATTAAAGCAGGCGTCGTGATTCAGCAAATTTCAGTTGTTCAGGCGTCAGCGGGTTTTAAGGTTCCCTTCTTGCAAAGAGTGGCGTACGTATTTCGAAGCTTACCCACCAGATCGCCCTCTCGTTTTGCTCGTACTTCTTTGACCCATCTGCTAATCACCTGTGTCAAAAGCATAATCCCCTTTTCGCAAATGAATTCAGCGCACTTTGCACTTGAAAAATAAAATGACAAGCCGAGGATTTTGCAGCTGCGTCATGCAGCAGTGCAACATCAACGAAACGTGTTTCTCGGTTTTCGGTCAGCATGAAAATCAGTAACTATTTATATACTTCTGACTACCTGTTGTCAGCTTATGAATATTAGGCGTTTTCTCCGCTGTAGGTGATGCATTTCAGCTCAACTTTCGGACCAAACTGAAAAGGCTTCTCTCGATAACTTTTCTCCTTGTTAAAGTGTTACCTTCTGATGAAATTTGAAGGGTCAACACTACACACTTAACTTAGTCCTCAACTGGACTCGATATCGAAGCTCTTCGTACGGGTTCCTGAATTGCCATTAAGTTAGGCACTTTTGTTACACGATGGATGGGTAATATCCTGTAGCTATGCGTGGCCATCCAGACCTGGTGCCTCACTCTAACCGTCTTCTGGCGTAGGACGGAATTATGCTTCGGCGGTTAGAGGACTGACATAAAAGGCGACGTTAATTTTCAAGTACTCAAACTATCTCCTGGCACACTTTGGTGATGGGTTTGTTCTTTCCATCGCAAACAGAGCCCCTCATGGTGGGCACCGACTTGACACTTTAAAGGCGTGCATTAGGCATGTGTTACCACTTTGGCCTAATGCTTCATAAAATTGGACTCTATTTCGTTGCGAGAGGTGTGATGCATTTGATTATTGCTCTGTAGATAAAAAATCCCAATTCCTGGCCATCTGTCGACGAGAGAGCTGGTGGGGCAGTAATTGGCCCATTATGAGCGACGATGGACATTCTCGTCCGAGTGGGTCTTTGTTTTTATTATTGCGATGGGCTCTGGTGATCCGCGTTACGGTGTATGCGGGTATCGGCTCCTTCTCTGCGTGACTCCTCTGCTCCATGTGTGCTCCGAGCCTGAGACTATTATGGCGCACTAAACTTCTTGCCTTAGGCGGTTTCCAACCGCCAATCGAACTCCGACCTCGGAGTCAGCCCATTGTGCGGAGTGACCGACCGATAGACTAAGAGTCAGGCTGCAATGGCTTCTTCTTAGCGTGACCTCTGGTACCTGGACAGTGTCCCAAATCAAGAGTTAGGGTGACTTTACTGCGATGGAGAGAGTACAATCAACTAAGATATAAAGCGTAATGAGAGCGAGCTCTCCTTGATGTTATTTAGGGCGGCAGATGTAAGCATGCTGGTGCAGCCAATCAGCAAACACCAGAAGGCCCAGCATCTTCACACTTTCACCATACCGAGGAACTGAATTATGCGCATTACGTGCAATCAACCGTCAAGTTGTGTTGAGTATACAAAAACGATATCCACTACCTATTTAATTAATTTAACTTTTGCTACAGCATAACCGTTGGGTCAGCTTTACTGCTTCTTTGGACATCGTAGATACAGGCTTTGCATGTCAGTACAAGTTAAAGAAGCAGGAGACTTTTCCCCCGCCGTTATCAGAGCAATAGCAAGCACAGCTATCATCCGGTTGCTCACAAATGAAGCTGTGTGCGAACGCTGTTCAAACGCAAGTCACCGCCTCTTTGCCACCTTGTTGTGGGACACGCAGCGCACCTCGTCGAAAATGACGGTCGAACCGTCTCTATATGCGGGTCGTAACTATATGACATGTAGTCTGAGCGGGTTTGATATGTAAGACTCGCTACTACATTTATTTAAGTAGGCGGTTAATTTAGCCATCCAGAGTTACACTTAGGGTTAGAGGCCTGCATTCTAATGCCCCACCCCTATAACCCCTATTACCACTAAATACCGTAAGACACGTTCCGCAGTTTGTCTGTTGCCGACACTGCCTATATACCGTATCCATTCCTTCGGGTCTTCTGGAGGATTCATTGTTCTAAACTTAAGCACAAGCATTGCGGAATGTTATTGTTGCTGTTGTTTTTGACAATAATTACTCTATGTGGACCATTTAAGTGCCGGTGTAAGCTAAACCGACGGAACACGTCCAGTGCAGTAGACGGGGTCATAAAGGTTTGAACTCGGGTTTCTTAGCAAACGTAGTGGCACTGGTTCCCTGACTTCTTTTTTGTGTCCCCTAGAAGAAGGTCAAGGCATTATACTCCTCATCCTCTCCCACCGAATAATAATTACTCATGATAATGGGCAGCAGGATCATCATCATCATCCTCTTGAATTTTCCACTTTTCATACTCCGTTGCCGTTCTCGACCTCATCCACTTTCGAAATTTGAGTATTCTGCTTTGTGTGTTTAGACATAGAGAACAAAACTCTGGCAGATTTCCTGCACCCCTCCTGTCGTCTTCGATGTGATGACTTTCGCCAGAGCATGACCTTTTACCTTCGCATCACTCGACCCACAGAAGTTGCCAGTGGTACAGCAATGAGTGCTGGCAGCAGTGAACAGAAGTTGGCGCCCAACGAATGGACCCTGTTGGGCGAATGGGAGGCCCTGGCTGCGGAGGTGACAGCCAAGCTGGAAACCACCACGGAGCACCCGGAGGGTATGCCTGTAGTTTAGCTGCTGAGATATTGTTGCGAAAAATTCTACGTAGGTGAGGTTGTAAAACTGGTTCACACACACACGGTCGGCCAGAATCATAGGTGGATGATGACGAACTGAAAGCCACTGTCGAATAAGATCCATCTCAAAGTGCACATGAATTATCTTCGGTGTTTAGCGTTAGCAAGCAAACAATATTAACACACCTAGGTCAAATGAACAAGTTGGATATATGGGTTCCACGTGAACTACATGAAAAGCAGGAACAACAACGTTTACAAGCTTGCAGGATGTTGCTCTCTCGTCAAAAATGATTCATTCTTGGATCGGATTGTAACGTGTGATAAAAAATGGATCCAATACGATGGCTGTAAACGTTCAGCATAGTGATTGGGCAAGGACAAGCCACCAAAACACAACCTTAAACGCAATAATTATCAAAAGCTGATGGTGGGTGTTTGGTGGTCTGGCACCGGTGTGACCCATTACGATTTCATGAAACCTTGCTCATCGATCACGACGGAGGTATACTGTAACCGGTTGCACTGCAGAAAAATAGCCCGCAGTGGTCAGCCGACCGACTCCTAGTATATTGGACAACCACGCTAGACCAAACACCGCACTAATGATTGTGGCAAAACTACAGGAGTTAGATTTGGAAGTTCTCCATCCTCACCATTATCACCAGATCTTGACCCTCACTGACTACCATTTTTTTCCGAAATTTCGGAAAACAAATAAATTCCAACAATTCTGTTAAACACACTTTTTAAGATTTCATTGACTCTCGATTACCAGGGTTTTGCACTACCGAACTGAGCAAGCCACGGCTGAAATAACAAAAAAATGTGTTGACAATATGAGTGCATACTTTGATGCATAAAACTTTATCCTATATTTATAAAACACAAAAAATGTTGTTAATGCGTGAAGGTTAAACAAGGAAAACAACAGCTTGACCGTCGTGGGCGATGACGTCCATTGCGTGTCCCACGGAGCGGCTGCAGGAACGATAAATTGCACGTGCATTAGTGGGGCAGACTTGCACAGCATTTATCGCACTCTATCTACCCTGACTCATATTACTACCGTAACAAGACAATGTGAAGGCGACAAGCAGAAGCTAGCTTTAGCGCAGTGACTGACAAAACTAACTGGCTCATCTACACGTGCTACACACCACCTTGTTCTCACGTCGTATATCAGGTTTTTAGTGAGTGGTTATTGCGATCTCTTCCGTCATGCAGGCCACATTATTATGGAGCCATTGCATCCTGACCTTCAGTTCTGTAAAGGATCGAGTTATCACGTCAGTCAGAAAGGTCCGACGCCACAAATCTCGTCGCGTCAGACATTATCAGTGGGGGAATGCGCTGATCTGAAGGGAATTCCCCCCAGTGTCGGCCTCGCCATCTATGTTCCTTCTCCCATGCATCTGTCCGAGCCGGTGAACCAGCTGCTGATGGTGAGATTGGGTGGCCTATTGACCTATTACAATTGCATTGTAATGCATTGTACTTTGGCAAACCTTGATCAGCGCTCCGGGCAGGAGACCACCGAAGACACAAATATTCCTGTAGATTTTCTTAGCTTGCATTCTTAGACTCTTTTAGAGCTTTTCCCCCTGTTCCCGCTTCTGCAAACACAGAGTCCAGAAAACGGCGCCACGATGACACACAAGAAGGCGAGAAAGAGGCGGAGGAGGAGGAGGAAGAGGGCGATCTGCTCATAGTGGATGGAGAGCCGTTGAATGGTCCTCCTCTTGCCAAATTCGCCCGACTTGAGGGGTCGCAGGAACCGCACAAAGTCCAAGTCGAGGTGTTAGACGAGGACGAGGATCTTGTCATGCTCGATTAGTTTGGAGGAGAATGAGGCGGTGGTTTTGGCCTGCCACCCTGCATTTCTTCTTTTCTCACCCAACTCTCCGGCGTACTGAGCGTTTTTTATCAAACGTTGCCGCGTCTTATACGCCTCCCGTCGCCTTCCCCTTCCCCAATACTACTAAAATACACATATTTTGTATACAAACCTATCTGCTGGTATTTATGTACTTGTCTGTGTGTGTGTGTGCGTGCGTGCGTGCGTGCGTGCGTGCATTGCCAATTTCCATGCCCGCCTGTATTGCTAACCCCCCTGCATAAGTGTCAAAGCTGCGAGGACAATCTCCTTTAACGCAGTTTCTGAATAACCTCAACAAATAAATTTGGCGGATTATGTATGGTCCGGTTTGGGTGAGGTACCGGAACGTTTGTGGTGGACGCAGCCGGGACAAACTGCTAAATAAAATGACCGACAAAGACAAGGGAGACTGAAATTTTCATTTCTGGCTTATTAGCCGTTATCAGCCAGCCATCTCCAACCATAAATGTTGCGGAACACGAGACTCGACCTCGCAGCCTGTTGGTTAGAAGCGCAACCTTCTACCCACTGCGCCACGAGCTTGTCTTGCCGGTTTAAATAGGAAATAAGTAAGCAAGCGCTCACCGATTGGTTACAGGACTCACCCGTCACGTTGTGCCTTGGGGCTCGCTCTCGAGAGAACGAGTAGAGCGTTGGACTTCTAACCAACACCTGGGGTTTTGTATGACTGGCTGGTGACGGCTAATAAGACAGAAATGGTCATTCCAGTCTCCCTGGTCTTTGTCTGTCATGTTATTCTGCCTACATCATTAGCTGCTGGCGGGGCTCGAGAGTGAGCTCCTAGGCACAACGAAACGAGTGAATCTTGTACCCGATCATTGAGAGCCTACTTACCATAACAAAAAGCTAACTCAACCAGAGTGAGGATGATGCATTGCAAGTGGTCACTGCAAAGCGCTAGCTGTGGTCCTCGTCGAGCATCTGAGATTTAAGCTCGTGTTTTTTGGTTATAGAGTATTACTAAGTCTAAGTCAAGTCGGTGCAAACTCCATTGGTATCCAAGCCATGTTCTGAGGTCAAAGGGAATGACCGAATTCCTTCCTGTAAACAGACTACATCGCTGTGTCTCAGGACTGCCAAACAGCCACGTTGACTCTTTGCGACACTTGAGGTCGACCGGGGTCGGGGGCTGATGGACGGGTTTCGGACTTTCGAGTTTGTTCCAACCGTTGCCTGTCAGTGCAAGACCAGCTTTCTTGATCCTGCCACTGAAAAATGCGCTACTGAGGGAATGCACTTTCATCTAGTTTTCGATGCCCATGCAAATTCAAACATATGCCCTGGACGGTATCGACATTGAATTAGCTGAAATTGAGTTCCTTGGAAAATCTGCATTTAATCATATAGGCCATTGTTTGTATATTAAAATTTCCGCTGGTCATTCGTTTCGATAGAATTTCTACCCGAGGCTTCATAAAGATGCCCATTTTAACTTTTGACATCTTCCTTTGACATTTATAGTCACGGCCAAATTTGCGTCATGCTGCCTTGGTCTTTTTAAGCATGAACTCTAATTAGGCAGAGTATGCAGTTTTTAAGACGTTGATTTTCACACTAGGCCGTGCCGAGGCTGAAAGTCGAGGCGATAACCTACGCTGTGGTTGGTTTCTATCATCGTCACATGACAAGCCAATTTTTTTTATGGATTTTAGAACACATATGTTTGTCCACGCGTTCACCAACAGAATCGGCCAATGCATGGCAGGTCTGCATTTTGATGCTAGAGCAGCCCTTAATGTGCTTTGCTCCGGCATCGTGTTGCGGCGCGTCAGGGTAGCCCTGTTAGCTTCTACGTCCAATCTCATTTCCGGGTTCCCTGTGACCGACCGCCAGCATTGCTAGGTCCGGCGTCCTTGTTTTTTTCAAGACTCATTACCTCAATTTCACAGCGAGCCATTTCAGACTGGCTGATCTGTAAACTCTTGACCGACTTCCACTCGCGCACACACGCGTACGTCCAGATAGTCGTGGTTGCCCAAGCGCCACCTGAACACTCCATCCCTCTACCGACGTAACATGGACCAATAGAGAACGCAGCCATCCAGTGATGCAACACATCAGTTCAACCGTCGTAATCCGGCGATGTCCACCGCATGCTCCAACGAGGGGTGGTGCCACTCCACACAAAACACATACTGGGCTGACCATGCAGTCCGAGTTATCCCGTCAGTTGGCAACCTTTCAAGACATATCTTTTAGCGCACCGTGATGGATTCAAGCGCGTCAGATGGTTTAAAGTGAGAAAAATGCTCTGAGCCGTCGACCTCACTCTCCCCCCACCCCTATAATCAGACCACCGTCCGAGCCGATCAGCTGTCTGATGTGGGAGTGGGCGCATTGGCTGACGGGTCGGCGTATCCGTCTTCGCGCGCCACGGCACGACCTGGCCCTCATAACGCACACACCAGGATTCACTAAATCAGGGGATATGGAGGAGCCATCGCCATCTGACTTCCAGTCCACTGGTCAGCCACTCAACACACACAGAACATACACTGGGCCAACGGCGTGGTCTGGTGTAAGCGTCAGATTGGCAGCCTTCCAAGCCACGGTTTCTAGGAAACCGTGATATTCTCAGGTCCATGATGATGATGAGGGTTTTGTGTATGTATTGCTAAAGGTAGTGTGCGCTGATGTGTTTTAGTCTCCGGTGGTTTACCGCAGGTTGCCGTGGAGGCGCATATGTTCTAATAGGCCCATGCGGTGTGTAAATGTGCGGGAGCAGTGAGGGCAGTGGAGGCGGGTGCATCGACTGTATGTCGGAACCCCAAGCACTGGTTCACCAGCCTCCGTGCGATGGATTCGCAGGTGACCGACCAGGCCGATGCGTGAGTTGAAGTTGCGGGTGCAATTTGAACAGGAGAAATCGGGAGGGTTTGGAGGGCTGTCATTCGTGGTGGTGGGCTGGCATTGGCAGGGAAAATGGCAGGAGCGGAGGGTGTGCATGGGTATCGGGGTTGTCAGCATTGTGGTGTATTCCGCTGTCATGGATGCGCATGTGACCGAATACGCCCATGCGATGAGTGAATGCGCGAGGTCAGTGGATGCGGTGATCTCTGTTGGTGTTGGTGCTCCAGGCACTGGTTCACCAGTCTGTACGATAGATTCGCAAATGATCGACAGGCCAACGCGTAAGGTGGAGGTGCAATCGCAATGAGGACAGTTTAGGAGAGAGTCCCCATCGCTGATGGTGGTGTTTTTGGCGGTGGTGGTGGAGGTAACAGGGGATGAGCATTTGGATGTGGTCTCTATGATGGTAGGAGAAATGGAATTGATGCCAGTAGTGACCGTGTCGTGGGAGTCAGAGGGAAGTTTGGCTGAAGTTGACGCAGAAGTTGGAGTTGTCGGATTGTTTTTGGATTGCGTCCGAAGATTTCCGACCAGGCCGATTCGCGCGCGGAAGGTGCGTTGACAGCGCGGGCATATTGGAAGGGCTTATGCATTGGCTGTGTGAATCCGGGATGCTGGTGACTTTCGGGCTGCTATGTTGGCCTTGGCGTCGGCGATCCGGTTAGCTTCGTAGATTTCTGCTCCTTTCTTCACTGTCTTCCTCCAAACCGGTCGGTTCCGGGCGAGGTCCTCCCTGTTTACCGGGTCGATCTGCACTTGATTCAGGGAAGTCTTCAGAGTGTCCTTGTAGCGTCGTACTTTACCCCCTTGTCGACGAGCACCCGAGGCGAAATCTCCGTAGAAGAGTCCCTTTGGTAGTCGTTCGTCGGCCATCCTCACAAGGTGGCCACTCCAGCGCAGTTGCAGTTCTTTTCAGCTGAACGTAGATGCTGAAAAGGCCTGTTCGTTCCAACACTTCCCTGTCAAGGATCCCGTCTTGCCATCTTCGCTTTAGTATTCTGCGGAGGCAGCTGAGGGGGAAGTGGTCGAGCTTCCGCGCTTGCTTTTGGTAGATTGTCAAAGTCTCAGCTCCACACAGGAGCGTTGGAAAAATGAAAGCTTTGTACATCTTGTGTTTGGTGCTGAGGTGGAGACCGTGTCGATTCCAAACCACGTTCTGCATGCGTCCAAAGGCTTGGCTGGGCGACCTTATCGTCTATTTTGGTGCTGCGTGAGAGGTTGCAGCTCAGTAGGTGAAGGTATCAATGGATTTCAGTTAGGCGCCGTTTACATTGATGCGAGCAGCGTTGTAGGTGGTATCGGGCCGCGGTTGATGCATGACCACCGTTTTCTCAGTGTTGATGCGAAGTCCGAAGTTGTCGCAGGCGGCAGCAAAGAGGTCCATGCTCCTTTGCATGTCCCCTTCTGTCGTTGAATTGAGTGCGCAGTCATCAGCGAAGAGAAATTTGTGGATGGTGGCTGTGCATACACGCGAGCGGAAGTGCATCCGTCGTTGGTTGAGGAGTCGACTGTCCATCCGGTAGGCGATGCGGATCCCAGGGCGCTCATCACTGTAGGCGTCCATCAGCACAGCAGAGAACATGAGATTGAACAGGGTGGGGGCCAATACGCAGCCCTGCTTCACTCCGTTGGTCACTGCAAATGCTTCGGATACCGTCGCATTGTCAGTG
This sequence comes from Schistocephalus solidus, assembly GCA_017591395.1. NCBI lineage: Eukaryota > Metazoa > Platyhelminthes > Cestoda > Diphyllobothriidea > Diphyllobothriidae > Schistocephalus > Schistocephalus solidus. The sequence continues at coordinate 24,426 of WEDG01004563.1, forward strand.
ATGCGTGTCCTCATCCTGTCATGAAGCTGACATACCATGTGCGTGAACCGTTCAGAACAGCCGAATTTTTGCATCACTTCCAAAGTCCGTCGCGATTCACCGTGCCAAAGGCTTTCTTCAGATCCACAAAGGTAGTGTAGAGGTGGGTTGGCATCTCCTGGCACTTCTCTTGTAGCTGGCGGGTGGCGAAGATCATGTCGGTTGTTCTGCGGTGATGTTGAGCAACGAGATGCCTTTGTTGTGTTCAAAGAGTTGCCGGTTCCCTTCTCATCAAGAGATGGATGATAGTCGCCTCTTTGAAATCCTGAGTGACCTGTCCTTGGCGCCACAACTCCTAAAGAGTGTTGTGAGTTCCACCAAAAGTCGGGCCCGCCGTGCTTGTAGACTTCCGGTGGGATTGTGTCGGATCCCGGTGCTTTCCCGCTAGAAATCTTTCGCACGGCCCGGAATGTTTCTGGTAGGGAGGGTGGCAGATCCAGATCATTGTTCGTGTCCACTTGAGGGAGCCGGTCAATGGCATCATCGGAGATCGCTGATGAGCAATTAAGGACACTTCGGAAATGCTAGGCCTAGCGCTTCAGGATTTTCGATTTCTCTGTCAGAATTTTTGTGCTGTCAGAGCTGAGCAGTGGTGCAGTTCCCTTGATGCAGGGGTCATATATGGCCTTGATGGCTTTGAAGTTTCATTTCACTGCGTTCCGCATACCCCTGGCGGTGGCATCTCAGGAAGGCTGCTCTGGTGGCGTCAGTCCGAAGGTCCATGCAGGCTTTGTGTAGTCCATTCTTCTCCGCGAGAAGGTTGCTGATGTCGGCGTCATTGTCGCCAAACCAGTTTTGATATTGATGGCGTTCGCGCCCGAGGACTTCGAGGGTGGTGGACTGGATGAAAGTTTGCAGTTGACACCATAATGTATCTACGGTGGCGTTATTATCGGGAGCATGCAGGTCCTCCAGTTGCTGGGTTATCTGGTTGCTGAAATCAAAGCAGTTAGCAGGCAAATTAACCAAATGTGTATTTAACTTACCTGGTGGTCGCTATCCTTGGGGTCTTCGTCGGGGTTGAATTCGGAGCCTCATCTGGGAGATGAGGAGGCAGTGATCCGTCCAACCATCAGCATCATGGGTCGCCTTGGTCACTAGCACGTCCTGTCGATCTCGCCTCCGGACGAGAACATAGTCCAGCAGTTACCAGCGCCGCGACCACGGATGCATCCACGTGGTCTTCTCCCGCTTGTGGAGGCGGAAAAGGTGTTGGTCAGCGGGAGACGGTATTCCGTGCAGGTTCGCAGAAGAAGAAGGCCGGTATCGTTACAGCTACCGAGACTGTGGGGACCCAGCACTCCCTACCAGACAGCGTAGTCTGTCCCGACGCGGGCGTTGAAGTGATCAAGGACAATTAACTTGGCCGCCTTCGGTGCAGTCGCCAGCAGGGCGTGCAGGTTCTCGTAGAATTTGTCCTTCGCCGGATAAGACCTCGTCATTGGGGAAGCGTAGGCGATGATGCTGGTAGCGAACATGTCTCCCCGAAGAGGCAGGCGGAGGCTCATCAGGCGATCATTGATTCCCTGCGGCAAATAGGGCAGACGTCCCAAGACGTCGTTCTGGATGGCAAAGGCGACACCAGCGTCGCGTCGCACTGCCTTTGGCTGGCCGCTTCAAAAGAAGGTGTAGCCGGCACCCACCTCCTCCAGCTGACCCTGCTGAGAGAATCGGGTCTCGCTGAGAGCAGCAATGTCCACCGTGTAGCGCGCCAGTTCCCGAGCGACTAGCGCCGTCCTCCGTTCCGACCGGTTGCTCCTAGGATTGTCTAAAAGGGTACGAAGATTCCAGGCTGCTAGTGTGAGCGGACTCACTTGAGCAGCCATGAGGGTATGGCGTGGGGGAGGAGATCGGGAGATATTGTTGTTTGTTTGAGTTTTACGACCGCGTATTTTGCCATCTTCGAGCCGCGGCCGGCTGCAGAAGACGAGCCCCAGCATTTTTTAAGGGCACTCTTTCTAGTTCCTTCCTCCGCGAGGACTCAAGCAGTGCTGTCCTTAAATAGGGCTGCTCGGACATCCCAGACGGTTGCCGAACTGCGCTATGTGTCATGGTTTTGTGTTAGTGGGAGAGCGACCCGAGTTATTCTGGGCCGCTTGCGGGGTTGCTGTCGCCCCCACCGTAGGGCTTTTTGAGAGGGGGGAGGTGGGAAGTTCGGGAGTCAGACATGCCGGATGTGGAGGCACAAACAGCACCGGAGACCCTCACCTGGTTTAGCTCGCCGGTCTTGACGTTTGCCCGGGGTTTGGCCGGTGGGAAGAGCTCAGCTACAATGAGCCACAGTTGAGAGTTAGGTACCAGCTAGAAGCCGCCACAGGAGCATTCACCACATGTACGAGACAAATGGAGCGACCGAATGCTATCTGTGTGGTGCTACCCCTAACTAGTACCCCTTCACCCCCACATGCACACACTCGCACTCCTTGCACAACAATGAGAATGCTTCACATACCTATTTAAGCAGCTCCTTCCTATACTCTCTCTCTCTCTCTCTCTCTCAGGCATGACTGGACCCTGTCAACACCATCCCTGGCTTCGCCAGTAGCTACTGTTGCTTGGGACAGCAGCCTCATTCTGCTGCTTTATTTTTTTACCTACGCTGATTTTAGGCAGCGTCGTCTGTTGAAGATCACCTGTCTAGCAATGAAGACTCCCGGCTTACCAGACAGAATCAGTGCTCTCAACTGCTGCACAGCGTGCTCGAAATCCTCTCCTCCCTCCCGCCTTCTGATCCCGTATCGCTGTCAGCCGCGTTCTCGGATCCCTGTGTGCCTGTCATTTCCCCTCTGCAGGCTCCACCGCTCCCGGAGTTGAAGTTACCACCAATTTATGGCGTTCCAGTGTCTGATGAGGTGTGTTTGCCGACTTAATTTGTCATGTTTTTTTACATGGTTATGAATATCTGTTAGCTCCGCGGGCTTTTGAAGTTGAGCCGCCATTTTTTGCTGTCTATTCGCGTGTAAATCTTCGTATATGTACGTCTGTTGGCCTATTCCACCCACTATATTCTGAATTTTAACCTCTATTTGTTTATACGAACCACAATAATGAGGTTTTCAGCGCACGACGCTGGCATCGTTTCGACGGCAGTCCAATTTTATCTACATTTTGAGACTCATTAAGGATGATTCTTCATGATGTCGATAGTCGCAGTCTTTGGCCATTCGTTTGTGATCTTCCGTTGCTCTGTGGCTTGTGTGCCTAATCTTATTCATGGTGAATGGAGGACAGTTTTTTCCTGAAATTTTTGGAATTTGGTTTCAAAATAAATCGTCTCTCTCCCTCCTCCCTCTCAAAGCTCGACTAACCCCAAAGAGTCGGAAGTCTGACAGCAGTCCAGTGGCCTCATTGAAACAACTTGTTTACTGGCTGCAGTCTACTTTCCTCACTCTTCCCTCTCCCTTCCAGTTAACTTGGTTCCACATTTGTTCCTTAGGCCTGTTTTTCCTCCGCATCTTTTTTACAGTTTCCGGCAGGGCCCGGAAATCTGGTCCCTGCGTACTACAGGTGGCCTTACGCAAACTTCCGTGGCTTAGGATTAGTATAGGTAGTGTTATGGTTAGGGTTAAAGGTAGGACCGGAAATTTCGCACGAGGTCCCCTGTAGTGCGGAGGGTTCGAATGTGTAGCTCAATCTTATTCTATCATACGAGGTCAGGCTTAGCCGCTCTCCACCTACAAATTTCACTTTTAAACATAACTACTAATAAATATTCAGTACCCCTTTTATTCTTCCTGTACTTATAGTTCCTCGAGGCGCACGCGAAACTGGCGGATGAGGCCGAAGCCCTTCGTAAAGCCATGATTGCCCAAAATTTCGGAGAGCCTGTTGTTCCCCAGGCCTCTCTATCTCTAGAGCAATCGCAGATGTGCTCTAGCCTTACCCAGGATTTGACCGCTCTAGGTGAGGGCGTGAAGGCACTGCGTGAGTTCGCCCACCTACTCTCCGAGATAACGGATTCTGTTGACCGGATCACTGAGGTATTTTTTTCAAATTTGTTTTATGTTCACAGTCAGCGCCTTTGTTTTCCGATATTACATTCCATCGTTGTTAATTCAACGTGGTTGGTTTACCCCAATTGTCTGAACTTTTTCAGTTCCTTACCTGGTGTGTCTCTCTTTAGGTCTCTGACAAGTTCGCAGAAATGACCACCGGCCAGGACTCTAATCCTTCCGAAGCCATAGACTATGAACTTTTGGACCAAATAGTAGAAAACAGCTCCCGTTTTATATCTGAGAGGGCTCCGACCTAGCCTAGGCAAACAGCTCTTTCTACGGTCGCCGCGGTGGGCTTGTATATATTTACGTTTAATAAACCAGATTACTTGTAAAGCCTATATTCTGCATACTCGTTTGAACATGGGGTTTTAATGATGCTGCGTTTTTAATGCTTACTTGCTACTCCTTTTTCTAACCCGTTATTGAGGTTATTTCTAGTGCCACGACCTATTGCGCTGGCCCACTTACGTGTCAGAGTTGAAAGACACATGGAAACTGTATTCTGGTTTTTCCATCGAATGCTTTCGTAAAAATATTTCGCACCGTTATTGCCACTGGCAACCATACTAAATCGACGGTCAAGACAACTGTTTAGGAAGCGTTCATCGACGGTGATGTTGTGTAGCCCATCCTGCTTGCCTTTTCAGCAGATGTCTGGCGTACTCGTAAACTACGGTTGCATTAGCTTAAGTAATGGAAAGACCCCAACCGCTACGAGCTCCGGTCAGACAGAGACGCTGTGTGACGGCGCAGATTCTTCGACTAGGGTTGCCACAGTCACCACGTGCTAAAGGCAGTGACATGGAAGGAGTGTGCTGACCACGTTTCCCCTACAGGAGTGTCGCACTGCGTGGGTTTTGGCTAAGAAACGGGACTAGCACCCCCCGTAACGCTAAGTTATGGGAAATTAGGTTTCGGATTAAGTTTTTGGCAAAATTTTCTGTTAGACTTGGGAATAGCGTTGCCCGTTTGCGTACATTGGAAAAATAGGATTACTAGAATGACCGTATGCGGAGGGAGATAATGGATTTAGGACGCCTAAAACTCGATTAAACGCAAATGCCCTGTCCAGATTCCTCTTAGTTTTGGTCGGTAACTCCATAGACTGTCTCATATTTAGCACTTTCTGTGGTTAAACAGAAACATGACCTGCCTTTGCCCATTCAGGATGACCTCTGACCTAAAGGTGAACCTTCGCTCCCGGTTATTTGTGTTTATTTCTCCCACAGCCCGATTCCGCATTGCCCCCTACAAAATCCGAAGATTATAACAGTATGGAATCGTTTGTGCGAGTGATGGGCCATTTTACTCCGGGTGTTTGATTTGCATCCAAACGCCGGGTGATTGATCTAGACTACGCTGACTGTGTCACTTTTCTGGCTGAAGCTTTAGTGATCTACAGTCTGTAATGTCACGGATGAATGTGGTCGCTACATTGGTCGGTTTATCCATAAACGCTGGAATGACTGAACTGTTATCAAGCTTCATCCTTGATCACGAGAAGACACCCCAGATTACTGGCTATCAACTTGAAGAAGTAGACAGTTTCAAATACCTCGGGACGAGGCTGCTGATGAATGGGCAGTGTAAGGACGACGGGTTTTCTCAATCCTCATAAAGTGCCCTTGGGTCTCGCGCGACATCTCCATCACCACGAAGATCCGTGTGTACCGTGCATCCATCCGGTCAGTCCCTCTCTGCAGTCCTGAATGCTAGATTTTGTCGTAGCAGATGAGCGAAGACTGGAGGTATTGTATAATCGCTGCCTGAGGACCATCCTTCGAGTGAAGTACATCCACATCGTCTCAAACGAGGCAGTCCACAATCGCTACAACAATATCGCGAGGATATCTCAGGCCACGCAATAAAGAGGACTGAGGTGGTTTGGGCTCGTCCTCCGTCGTCAGCCTCACGAGCTCAGTATTGCTGCCAGCACCACTACCCACTGGGGGACGTCGAAAAGGAGGTTTACCCTCAAACTGGCTCGATACGGTTCGGCAAGGTATGGAGACGGTTTTTTGACCTTCGGTATTAGTAGTCTGTGTCGCTGGAGAAAAGAATGGGTTGAGATATCCAGGTCTGCTACCGTGAATCGTCACACGTGGAGAGATAAAATACGTGACATCATCGAGGCCGGCTAGATCAGGCATGATCGCAGCCTTAACAATTACAAGTAAAAGTAACCGCCGCATATCAACTTCGCTGTTTCATCTGAAGGGACAAACCGTGAGGTTAAGCCGGATTTGACCCGAAATACGGTACTGTAGAAAGCGCACATACAAAGTAGACAAACATTTCTCATTCTCCCTCGACTTGCTATGCTGGTCTTCGACGTCCATGCTCAGGTCCGATTTCTTTGTGGTTGAATATTGAGAACTCTTGATCCAATTGTTTTTGTAGTCAATGTGTGCAGCGCTCCCTACTAGAAATCCTGCGTGTCGTCATCCTAAGGCTGTGTACAAATGCCTGCCTGACATAGAGCTCTATAGTGCACTTGCCCCTTGTTCGAATCAGAAGTGCCCGAACACCTTGGTTCGGACCTGCTGATGATGGTAAAAAGCCAGAAATTGTCACTAGTATGCTGCTCAAATTTTCGGCAGCTTTCCCGATTGTTAGTTGCTCATCGTCACGAAAGCGGAGCTCCAAGACAACGTGGACTCGAATTCCCACCAGGACGGTTTCCGGAGGTCCGGATGTCCGACCTCACAGCCGCAGGCAAACCTGATGAACTGTTTTCCTACTGGGAATTCAGCTTGCTTTACGCTCCGTGAAGCGTGCCTTAAAGCCTAAGGGTTCAGGGTCGATTACCACACACTGTACTGTCGCCTTGCAGATCACAGGTAATCAAGCCAGGCTTGACTGGAAATCTTTTTTTAAAGCACCATCGACTGGTAGTGAGCACTGAGGGCCAATCAGCAGGAAACTGCCAACGACGAGCTTCGTGTGTTCTTGCAGCGGTCGTGCGCCTGTGCCGTGTTTATGTTCTGTCGGGATTTCACCCAACCGGCTATCCTTCCCGGACAGCTATATCCAGCCACACTTGAGTCCGTGTTATACAGCGGTAATCCACCTCGTTATACAATGCAGACCCCACGTGAAGATGGGCATATGATGCTAAGCCCAGATTGGGCGTGTTATACCTTTGTTCCGACAGGAGGCCTTGCCTTGCTGCTAACTTTGCATAAACCGATAAACAGCCTTTGAATCACCTATCTGCATCACTTTTTATTTTGAATGAAAACTGTTCAGTACTCAGCGTGTTTTTTGTGCACGAAATCGCCGAGTGTTTGTGCTTGCATTTGACATCTGTGTCGCAGTCGCATAGAAAAGACCTTGACTTGCATTTCGCCTAGCGTAACGTTGAGCTCGCCACCTTTTCCCCACATGGCTCTTCGGTGTGGTTGGCCTTTGAAAGCGCATTTATCTGAGAGACTTCATACTATTTTTGCTGCCTTTTAGACATGACGAAGGAGACAATAACTTTGGCCATCTTCAAGCCGGACGTTCAGCGGATCTGGGCCTTCCGCAGGGTAGGCTTATGTAACCTGTGTTTCTCCTTGCGAAACACTTTACGCTGGCCACATCAATTTTTTATTTGTTCTTTTGTGTCCTATTGTGGTCTCCTCCTCCTCCTCCTTTTCTCGGTTGCCACATTCTGTAGTTGGCTGAACTGGCAATCCACAATATCGGTCTTAAAATTCTGCTACAACGGGAGTTCCGAATGTCAAAATCCGCTGCGGAGTCTTTCTATGCAGCGCACAAAGGTAGGCTACCCCCAAAGTGACCCCGTCGTAAATTTCATTGGACGTCGGAAAACCACTTCCAGTCCACGAACTTCACCTCTTCCCACTCTATTACCACTTTTATGCCTCGTCATCTGTCCAACCACGCCTGTTAGCACGTCGTGATAAATCAAGGCACATCAGTATGTCATAATTTCAAAACCACTTCGTATGAACCGTTTCAAGAGGCACTATCTGACGGATGTTACAAAAGTCTCTGAGCTGCTCATTTCAAAACCAAAATGTTTTATCTTATGCGGATATTATTTCCCGCAGGTTCTATGGTAAACTACCCTGCTTTGCAGTTTTCAGTCAAGTATATTTGTGCCATTATCTTTTACTGTAGCGGATTATGAATGCCCGTCGGCTGCCTATCTATAACCTCTTCCCCATCTCCATATCCTCTCGCTTTCAGGGAAATTCTTTTATGATCGTCTTGTAAACTACATGATTTCGTAAGTTGACGGCGCCGTGCGAGACGCCAGCCGCAACCTCTCACACCTCGTTTGCTTCCTCCAGGGGCCCTATTGGTGTCTACGTGCTCTCCGGTGACTCCGCCATTACCCGTTGGCGCCAGCTGATTGGTCCAACAAAGGTCTACAGGTTGGTGCACCGCGCATGCAAACTAACACCCACGTTTGTTTGTACTAGTTGAGATAGTGGGCAGGCCGAGAATTTTTGGCTGTTCAGAACAGTGCTGAGGGTAATTCACATAACCGGAAGGTTTCACTGTTTTCAACACATCAAAACTGCATTTAACTTGGGTACGAAATGAGCAGAAATGAATCGTGAGGGGCTTTGCATAAATTCAGTCGCCTATTGCACGGGGAAGTCATTGGTTGGAGTAGAATAGCCTCGGGGTAATTTGTGACCCCACTGACTGCGCAGCAAACCGGAGAGGACGGAACAGGAACCTCGGTAATTCAATTAGGGACGAGAGCAAGAGTGAGTGTTAGGGGGCCGTGGTGGTTATCCCTGCGTAAGGCAATCTTGGTTGATTCAGCGCACAGTAGCTTTTGAATGTTGTCCGAGTGATTGCTTTTCTAGGGATTGCACTCTTAATCAACCTTAACAATTCTAGTTTACACAGTTCAGTGCGAATTAACTCATTAAATAGGCATAAGTTCACGGAAAGCTACTAGTCAATTGGAAACCGACCCCATTGTGTTGATTAAGACTTCTGATAAACAATGACGAGCGGTGATCCAGAGGGCTGAAATATTACTGTCAAATGAGTTAACTAGCTTCGAACATGCCCATAGAAGTGTAGATACGACATTTGACAACATGCCTAGTAGGCTGGGATAAGTACATGCTACAGTGACAGCCGTATCTACTCTTATCAGGTGAAGGATCGGTTAGGGGTGCAGACAGCTTGTGTGTTCAGTGATAAAACCAATTTCCGAAGATGCATCAACTCTATCCTTAGACAAATTCTTAATGAGATAAAGCTGTGTGTCCCAACGGCCAACTTGGTTTTGAAAAAAGTCCGATAGAAGAATTTGCGAGACATTAATACTGGCCATTGAAGGAAACCTTCCTCCATGTTTTCAGAGCTGTCCTCTTCGAACCGGACAGCCTTCGAGGAACTTTGGGTCTGACTGACACGCGCAACGGATTTCATGGTTCAGGCGAGTGTTTAATCATTACATGAACAGTACTCCCTTGTGCCATTAATTTCATATTTTTGCAGGATACAAGAGACTTTACGTGTACTGGTTTTTGGGTTTATTTTTATTGGTATGTAATGCCATGCTTTGATTCAAACAGCCTGTAGGGCTCTGTGTGTTAGGGGTGGGGGTATCTTTTTAGTAGGATGAATTCACGCTGCGACCAGTCAGGGCAGATTGGCTAAAAGAAACTCTCTTGTTGCTGTGTTTTCTTCCCATCGTAAGTCTGTGGGCCGCTTCAGCATCCGGTAGAGCGTCTAACTGACTGACAAAACACAGGCTTCCGCAACCTCAGCTTGACGTACGTCAGCTAGTAAGACATGGGTAACCCTCCCAGTACCCCGCGTCCCTGCACGTAAAACACTTTCACCTTCAGCTTTTGAGGTTACATACCTGCCTATGGCTATTTTCACCTGAATAGGAGCAGAATGGATGCGCCTGTCTGCCAGGTGCCAACCATATCAACTTTTATTCTGGCACGTTTACAATGGCTGCACCACACTTCTCGCGCATCTGGTTAATCTAGCTGCCCAGCAGAACCAGTGCACTTGAAAAACAGTCGATTTGTAAAATCTATCCGCGGTAGAGAGGGCGCCCATTTAACGCTAACATTCCAGCGTTTTATTTTATTTGACATATAAATGACAGTGAAGCGTAATTTGACCTCCTCGCTACATACACCTTCTACCCTTGTTAATATACCCCATCTCAACTGACAGGACAATGAGCCTGTGACTTAGTGGTTAGGGCTTCAAACTTCCGGCTGGCTGATGACGGTCAATAAGCCAGAAACGGCCATTCCCGCCGCCCTTGGTTGTGTCGGTCATGTCATTCTGCTTCATCCCTAGCCGCTAAACGGCTGCTGACAGGGCTCGAGGGTGCGCCCCAAGGCACAGCGGGACGATTGAGTCGTGCAAATGATCAGTGAGCACCTATCTACCATTTTTAAGGTTCCCAATCAAAACTGTCAGGTTGAGCCCAGGGCGCAGTGGGTAGAGCGACGGACCTCTAATCAACAGATCACGAGATCGAGCCTCGGGTGCCGTAACACCTGGCTGATGACGGCTACTAACCCGCTATGCGGTTGCCTGTGAGGCTCTGGATTAGACCCTAAGGCACAACGGGATGGGTATGTCCCGTGCCTATCTACCATAGTTAATATGCCAGATCAAAACTGGCTGGGCAACTGAACCGTGGCTCACTGGTAGAGCATTAGACTCGATGAGCAAATATCTGCGGTGCTCCACACCGGAGGTTGTGCAAGGTTTTCGGACGATGGCCATCCCGTTTTCCCTTGTACTTGTCGGTGATGCCGTATCTGCATATACTATTAGTCGCTATGCGACTGCCTGTGAGAGTTCTATGTTGAGCTCTAACGCACAATGTTAGGAGCGCGCCCCATATCCCGGTCAGTGAGTACCCCTCTGCCACGTCCGAACGCGACCCCGGCAAGCCCTTCATAGAATAACGTTCAACTAACTAGTCTTTGTCCTCTCCATTTCGTGTATACCTGTAAGCTTCTCGAGTTTGGTGAGTCTCGCAGTGATGCAGTCCGCTCCTTTGAGGTTTTACAAAGATAGGCATCGTTAACGACTAGCTTTTGGCAATTTCTTGTCCCTTTCATCGCAAAATCACTTCCTTACTTTAAAGTGGAAGCGTTGAGTTAAACTTTTGACACCAATTTGTGGGAATACATTTTATGGTTATTAAGGCATGACAAAAGTTTGGTCCCTACCTATGAGTCGTCCTAATACAAGACCGGTATGGTTAATCACCTCACAAAGTGAACTATTTTCGTTGATTTTTTTCATATTTCTGAACATGGGTTCGAGAATCGGCCCGACAGTCCGCATGAATCAATAATTACCGAAGATCGCTTTTTCTGCGAATTGCATTCCTGGGCAGCTAACTGACGTCGGTTGTCTGTTGAACACATGGATTCTCTGTGTAGTTCAAGTTACTTTGTAATGCATCTCTCTGTGCTTTTTTCCTACAAACATTACAATTACTATCTGCCTTTCGTGTATTTTTAGACAGTAAGGAGTCTGCGCAGGAGGAAATATCCTTCTTCTTTCCGGAGTTGGATATCCAGCAATTGCTCAAATAAACCTCTTGCGTTTTGCCTATGCCAGATAGTTAAATAGCCTATTTTGCACAACAATAAAACTCACCTTAATGTATTTTTTTACGTTCCGAAACCCCTATCAGGTTGCTACCGGGCGAGAGGTCAGCCACACGACCCCTAAACTTACCTTTGTCTTCGCAGCGGGTCCCAAGGGTGCAACGGTGACTTGCATGTTAAAAGTTCTATGCTAAAATGGAATTGCGCAATGTGCGAAAAAGAACTAGACGCAAAATTGTAGATTACATTATTTGATCGCCTTGTTTGAGGTCCTAGGAAGGTCAAACGATGGCTACCCCTCCAACTCGCATACATAATGACGTCCTCCTCCAAGGACACTTATGATCTCCGCCTGGTATTGTGCGCAAGACAGGGAATAGAGGTCAGTGGAACACGGTGCGTCTCCTCTCTTTCGGCGGGTCCTACCTCATGACCCTGATTTGCGGTCTCCACGAGTTAACGCTGCGTTTCTGACTGGAAGGTAATGAGTGTCTCGTAATCGTTAGCCGACTAGTTATGACAAAGATTGCATTGAAAGTCATTTGATAGGTTTTATGCAAAACAGGGCATCGACAAACCTGATGACTGCACAAAGAAAATAGAAAGTGATTATAGTAGTTGGCTAGTTTTCTGTGAACGAGCGTCGAAATAGTCGTGCCTTCAAGGTGGAGTGCACTTCACAATGCCCGATGTTTAAGTAGTTTTTAATCGCGAGAAATGACCATGGGCAGAGGCAAAGGTTTCAGAAGTTAGCAATCATCCAGCCGAGGGATGTGAATTACATAGAGTAGGCTTGTTCTTTTGCGTAAGTGAGCCCGGCAGAGCTCTAGATTGGGTTCCAAGGCGCACAGGGATGAGCATGTTCCGTAAACCGATCGGTGAACGCCCCACTATGATAATTTTTTCTGATCACAACCGAGAGGACAGCCGGCTCGTTCACTCAGTTACCAAATATTGAGGGTTCGAATCTCAGGTGATCCATACCTGGTATTGAGTATAACTGGCTCATGATGGCTAAAGAGCCAGAAATGTTCATTTCAGTCTCCCTTGTCTTTTTTGGTACTGCGTCCTACATAGTTATTTCCAATTTATCTCAGGGTAGGTTATTTTTTGGCTTAAGCAAACGTGGTGTTGGTAAGTAGCCGTTCTTCACGGACTTTACACGTAGGACTTTTCGAAGGTGAGTGGAATTCAGTTTATGTTAGTTTCACGGATGTGTCCGTCGAAAGTCGAGTGATACGGTTGAGGTCTTAGCATTTGTGAAATGCCTGCGTGTAGGTTTACCCAAGCTAGGACGTTGGACGGACGAGGGCCGTGTCGGAAAGATTTTTGGAGTGCCTTTAATACTCTCACTGCCGCGGGGTAACCGAAAATAATTCTAAAAGGCTGTTTACATTCATCAACACCAGAGTGGGTAAAGTTTACGCGTCGTGGTTTCGATTTATCCATACGACCGCCCTACTTAGAATAGATGGTTTGTCACTGTGGAACTAGGCCGCCTGTTTGGAAGAACAGTTTTAAGAGAAATTGGGAGGTATTCCGGTTAACCAGTCAGTCATGTGGGTATTTTTCGTTAGACGTGACGCTCAGTCAGTTTTGTCCAAAGTATCTTGGAGTAACCTGTCTCCGGTGCTATTCACCGGCGAAGTTATGTGCCGAACGCCTTATGTAGAAAGTCGACCATGTACCTTAGTTTTCTGCCGTTCATGTTTTGCCTGGGCAGGAAAGTTCGTATTTGCTTTTCTCTGCAAGCACCCGTATATAATTTATCAGGCGGACGATGGATTCTCTTACCGATTGCGTTTTGGACCACTCCTCCCGTGGTACCTTGGGGCTCACTCTCAAGCCCCGCCATAAGCCCCCTCTTTGCCGTCAACTTTTATTGTCCGTCTCCCATGTGCCTTTTAATCTGTATTAATTTGAAGCAGTGCTGAAGGATGGAAGGGTGAACTTACCTCCAAGGACGGTGCATTTTCTAAGGTCCTTTTTCATTGTTCCAAATAACCTACACTGTAACGGGTCATTACTGGATGTTAATGCATCTCCGTCGTACTAGAACCCAGCGGTAAATTCACTTAAACTTGACTAATGATGATATCTTCATAGCTGAAGTCACGACTCAAAAGAGTTTTATTTATGTCTGGTCTTCGAAGCGGACTTTTACGAACTGTGGCATATAGTAACTTGAAATGCAATGATGTCTTTTCATCAGAATTCACAGTCGTTCCTTATTGCGTTTGAGTCAAGTGGAAGCTGTGGCTTCTATCCCTCACTCCTTCCCCTTAGGAGACCTAGTAATTCATGGTCGTTGTACTTATTGCAGATCCAACATTTTACAACTGAGCTCAAATATTCACATTAATGTTGACCCAAAATTCATAATCTTAATGTTTACTAAACATCCAGAAGGGGTATTCATGGCCGGTCTTTTGAGTTGAATTAGCCTGTCCTAGTACACTGAATAGAAGGTATCTGTTTGTTCCTGGACTGACTCCTTTCTAGTCTTTTTATTAAGTCTATTTCGATTAAATAATGGCATAAATGTGCGTGATCCTGCTGTTTGTGGTTCTGGGAAGTTACGTGTACAGGAAAGGAATTACGGCAGTTATAATCGTTAACGTTTCGATTGGTGAGGTGGAGTTCACGAGTGGCTTATAAATAACCTTGGCGAGCCCTAACAACGCAAATAATAGAATGCTGGGTGGAGGCACAGTAGGCGGGTCCCAGAAAAAATGAATAAACCCTAGCGTGTCTTACGGGAACCGTGGTAATAGGGGTTTTATGGGTGGGGCAGAACAACAACAAAACATCAACCAAAATGGCGTAAGTAATTGGAAGTTGATATTTTATAAAATACGAATTAAGTTTGAATGAGGTGAAAATAACCAGCGTAAAATGAAATAAATAGTTGCATCCAATGCAAAAGCAGGTGTGAACTTAAACGATCCCCATTGGCTGAAAATGAAAAGCAAACTGAGCAGATGAAATGGGAGCCAATAGGAAGAAGACAGATGGAGCGCGCTGTAATTGAAGGAATTTAAATAGAGGCTGACAAATGAAATCGCTAACTAAGGCCCCCAGAAGGAAGCGAAATGCAAGAAGCAGAAGCGCAACTAAGGTAAGATTGTTAATATGAATTAAATCATGTTTATATCATGTGATGTAATAAGTAAACATTTTCAGGTTGTCGCTGGTTGTTCACTTGTTATTGGAATAAGGAAAACAAAAAAATGAAGTATAATTGAAAGAATGCGAAATAATAACCAAAGGATAGATTAACGGATTTGCAGACGCAATTTTTATTGTTTAAAAAGGGGAAGCAAAGCAAAATAAATAACATAATGTAATTGCATTACCGTTAAGGGTATAGATAGCTGACAACGATAGAAAAAATTGTGTTTATTTGGAACATGGTTTGCAAAGTTGGTGAAGAATAGTACAAAATGCAACCCAAAACAAGGAACATATGGTACCGAAAATACAGAATAATTAGTTTGATGGCAAGGTGAATTTAATTGTTTTATCCCCATTTTAGCATGCCACCGCAAGGAAAAAGAAGGAGAGGACCTCAGGTTAATACGTCAACGGAAGAGGAAAGATAATGAAAATAATAGACTCCAGCCGAATTGTCGACTACCTACAGGAAAAGAGACTACTACCAATGCATATGTTGTGCGCATGCGGAAATAATATGACCCAGCAAGCCTCTGCTGAGCAGACAGACGGCTTCTTATTTAAATGTCCCCGCTGCAGACGGAAAAAGTGTCTAAGAAAAGCAGTATGTTCGAAGGCAGTAGATTAACCCTGGGAAAATAATTAAAATTGTCTACCGGTATGTAGAAGGCGTGCGAGTGAAGCGCTGTGCCGCACTGGTAGGTGTGCACCGCAATACTGCAATGCAGTGGTACGGAATTTGTCGCAATGTGTCAACCAGTGCACTCATGAGCGCCGTAGGCCAGATAGGCGGCAAGGATATAGATGTACAAGTGGACGAGACCATGGTTGCAAGGCGAAAGAATAATAAAGGAAGAGAAGGACGTCAGTATTGGGTAGTTGGAATGTACGATACGTCTATAAGAAAGGCCGTATTTGAACATGTAAACAACCGAAGCTGGCCGGCGTTGAAGACGGTGATAACATAGTGGGTTGCTAAGGAGAGTGTAGTAGTGACCGACGAATGGAAGGCCTACAGCAGACTACCCGAGGAGGGCTACAAGCACTTCACAGTCAATCACAGCAAGAACTGCGTAAACCCCGAAACTGGAATGCACACCAAAGCCATAAAAGCCTACTGGAGCCGACTCGAGAGAAAAATGTCTAAAACCGGTCCGGCCTCCGGCAGAGCTGTCTGGGCTCACCTCGATGAAGCACAATATCGTTTGTGGTATGGATTAAAATGTGAAAATCTATCTCAGGCCTGGGATACGTTTGTTGGTCACGTGGTGAACACCTACCCCTTAAAAACTAGAGACAACGCCCAAGTTATGAAGACTGCAAAGAAAAAAATATCAAAACCGAAAATGGCCAATGCTCAGGTTGTGAACCCACAAGTCGGCTGAAGTGTGGTTGAAAAATGGAAAGCGAGCGACGACGGCAGCGGGAATCAACAGAGAAGCAAAAAAATACACACCCGGAAGATGTTGATCCACCGTCTGAAAAGTCCTCATGTGAAAAAACAGCTGTGATTGCTTTTTTGAGTAAATAAGTAACAAAACTGTATCATTTGTTCCTCTACTGAACCATTAAGCGGTGCCAGGAAAGATGAGTTTAATAACAAGCCGGATTTTATTAAGCTGGAAATAATTAGAAAACTGCTGGGCGCAACCAAAGTAAAAGATAAGATGGGGTTGCAGGATTAATTAAAGATGGGAAAAAGAGGGGGAAGAGACAAATAAAGCAATCCATACTGACCGACAGTAAAGTACATAGAATTAGGTAGTCTTAACAACGTCATCGGTAGAAATTGCGCGGTAAGCCGAATTCGAGGCCTAACGATTGGGGAAATAACGTAAGCCAATGAAACTTTTTGAAAGAAATGAAAAGCGAAACGAAGTAAGAATGCCATAGCTAATTGCGAAGGAACTAGCTTCCTCCTTAACGTCGGCAAGCATAACCGCGAAGAAAATATCAGCGTAAGAAGAAGAGTAAAAATGCAACAGACAGCTGTTAAGCGAGCACCTAAAACTCGTGAGTAGCAGCGGTTTAGTTGCAACAAATAGGACTCCAACGAGGCTAAGGTCGATAAATGGTAGGGGATGAGACCGGTGAGTAAGGTGAGCAGGAAATTAAAAACATCAATAGCACAATTTCTACAACTACTACTACTACCACAACAAATACCATAACCACTACTCCTACTACAACTAAAAAACTACTACTTCTTCTAGAAATACTACTACCACAACTACCAATGCAACTATAAAAATTACTAATACTACCACTACTACAACCAATACGACTACAACTACTATTACTGCTACGACTACTGCGTCAACTACTACTACTTCTACAACCACTACGACTACGGCGTTTACTACTACTAATACTAATACTACTGCACTACTCACTACTACTACTACTACTACTACTATTACTACTACTACTACTACTACTATTAAATGCTACCACTACTACTTGTACTACTATAACTTCTACTACTACTACCGCTACTACTACTACTAATACTATTACTTATACTACTACTACTTTTACTACTTCTACTAATACTACCACTACTGATACTACTACTACTACTATTACTACTACTACCACCACTACTACTACTACTACTATAACTACTACTAATAATACAACTACTAATACTATAACTAATAACACCACTACTACTACGACAACTAATACTACTACAAATACTACTACTTCTACTAATACTACTACTAATACTACTTGTACTACTACCATTACTACAACTACAACTACTACTATGACTACTACATACTACTCCTGCTACTACTACTACTACTAATGCTACTACTGCCACTGCTATTACTACTTCTACTACTAATACTACTAATACTACAAACTGCTACATCTACTACTACTACTACCACAACTAATGCTATCACTTCTTCTTGTACTACTATTACAACTACTAATACTACTAGTACTACTAATACTACTACTACTACTACTAATACAAATACTAATACAAATACTACTACTACTACTACTACGACTATGACTCCCACCAGTACTGCCACTTACTGTTACTACTAATACAACCGTTTCTTACCCTATTCCTACTGCTACTACTGTTATTACATCTACTAAGTCATCTACTTCTCCTACCCCTGCTAATACTTCTACTACTACTACTACTATTACTAGTCTTACTACATCACTACGTCTACTTCTATTATACTTATACTACTGCGTTCACTACTACATACTACAACCACAACTGTTAATGCTACTACTATTGCAACCAATACCTGTATCATACTAATACTACAACTGGAACTACTATTACTACAACTACGTCTACTACTACTACTCCTGCTATTACCACTTCTACCTCAACTACTACTACTACTGTAACTACTACTACCACTGTGTATATTACTACTAATACTACTGCTACTACTACTGTCACAACTGCGTCTACCACTACAACTATTAATACTATTACTATTCCTACTACTCCTTATACTACCACAACTACGACTATCACTACTAATACTACGACTACTACAACTACGACTATCATACTACGAAGACTGCGTCTACTACTAATACTACAACTACTAAAACTGTGTCTACTACTACTATCAAATTTACTACTAATAAAATGACCTCTACTGCTGCTTATACCACTACATCTAATACTACAACAACTACTACAACTACATACTACTACTACCACTACTACAACTACTACTACTGTGTCAACTACTACTTGCATTCCACAACTACTACAACTATTACTACTGCGTCAACTACTACTATTATTAATATCGATACTACTCCTAATACTACTACTACTACAACCACTACTACAACTACTACTTCTAATAATTCAACTACTACTACAACTGCCACTACAACTAATGGGTCTACTACAACTACCACAACCCTACTACAACTACTACGACAACTACAACTATTACTACTGCGTCTACCAATACTTCTACTACTTCTACTATTACCACTGCTGCAACACCTATAACAACAACTGCTACTACTGTTACATCTACCACTATGCAACTACTTCCACTACTACTACTTCTACTACTACTACTACTACTACTACTACTACTACTTTTTTTACTTATCTACTACTACTACTACTACTGCTACTACTACTACAAGCTACTGCCTATCTCCCTACTACTACTACTTGACTGACTACTACTACTACTACTAATACTACTACTACTACTACTACTACTACTACTACTACTACTACTACTACTACTACTACTACTACTTTACTACTAAGACTACTAATACTACTACCATTAATACTACTACTACTACTACTACTGACTACTACTACTACTACCCTAATACTACTACATATACTACTACTTATACTACTACAACTACTACTACTACTACTACTTTTACTACTACAACTACTAATTCTATTGAACTACAGATACTGCGTTCGCTACTAATACTAATACCACTCATACTGCGTTTACTTCCACTAGTACTATTACTAATAATACTACTACTTGTACTACGACTAATAACAGAACAACAACTACAACTATTGTTCTCGTACTACTGCGTCTAAAAAATACTACACATACTGCTTTTTCTACTATAAGTACTCTTTCTTATAATACTACCATTGCTTCAACTAAATCCGCTGCAACTTGTACTGGTCCTGCTGCAGAGACCACCAGAACTAATACTACTAAGAATTCTACTCCTGCCAGGAATACCGCTACTAAGACTATAACAACAACTAAGCCATGCTAGTAAAAATTGTGAGTAGATCAGTTTGCTATGCCAAATTCCGTTTAAACATTACATGAACGAGTAAAAACGGGACCTAAGCAACCAGGGGGTTTCATATGGCAGACGTAGATAACACCGCAGCATGCAATATAACCCGCGCAAGCGAGTGAGATGGTAGAAGACACCTATTACTAGATTAATGAGCATACTGATGGAAAAAGAAATTAAAAGACATAAAACTCTGATCGCACAATGAGAAGGGCCAAAAGCACGCGGGCCTGAAAGAGTAAGGAGATTTATCCGTAAACCCAACCATCGTAAGACTGTACCCTAAAAGGAATACCAACCAACCTAATTGTAACACTTAAACTCTCCCGATGGAAGGTCGGTGTCGACGCCTCACAAAACAAATATAGTAGTCAACATAGATTAGCAAAGCAAACGAACGACCTAACGTACGCGGACTTATGCCAAGGGCAACAGTGCAAATTAACAGCTTACTAAACGAAGAACATGGGAAAACCAGCTGTTAACGCGCAAACGAAAAAAAAACGCCAGAGCAGTCGGAATCATAAGCAGATGAAACCCATAAATCACTGCAAAGGATTCACTCAACCCCCACGCCACCAGGAATCCAAACAACAGCTGCACCAACCCTACCCACAGAGCATGCCCGTGTTGCAAACATCAACGATCTCACCAGCACTTAAACCTTACTGAATGCGTCCGAATGCATGACTGCACACAAGGCAGCTGCACCAACCCGTCCCCCCAATACATGCCCCCCCCCCATACAAACCAAATGCCACCAAATGCGCGACTTCCTGACACCCTAACCAAAAAAGACGGCCTTATGCTAAGGGAACCTCCTCTCTAATGAACGCGTTATGCAGAATATGGGGCACCGAATGCCGAAACGCATGACTAGACATAAAGTCCAAAAGCAGTCCACGGTATTTCTGGTGATCTTCAGCTGTACAATACAACCTACTGTAAGCTTTTAAAGTAGCTAGGGTTTATTCATTTTCTGGGACCCGCCTACTGTGCCTCACCGAATGCTGGTTTCCACGGATAACAATTTTCTATTATCAGCCCTTTGGTCGTCATCAATCCTACTCGATGTATCCTTAAAATGCATCGTTTGGACAAGGAAACCATCAACTCCATGTAAAGGCGCTACCAGAGTCATCGATGCCTAGATCAACCATCGTTGCACACGAGTGGTTAACCTTTTAGTCCTACCTCGGAAGTATGGAAATTATTTACTTTTCGAGGTTTTACACCTCTGTTGGCAGCTTATATAAGCTCAATTCCAAGCACTGGAGGTCCTAAATCATACTGGGTCAGACAAATATACTAAAAGTCAGCTTTACTGTTGCTCAAATTTCTGGGCGAGATATACAGGGGTGGGTGGGAACCGTTTCGGAGGTCCAATCGTGTGCGTTCGCTTGTGACCTTGTAGATATGACTGCGTAGGTTAGTTGTGCAGGCAATATCAAAGAAATCCTTCGGTCTGAAGGAGGAAACATGGCCATAGATAATCCAAAATGTCCAAAACAGGCTACAGGGGAAGTAAGTTTAGCTTCTTCAATCTGTCCTGGTATGGTAAACCCTAAAGACCGTCAACCAACTGCATCGCTCCCTGTTGCATCTGTTCGAAGAGGTCAACCTATTTTTCATGCACGTTGTCCAAGCTGGCATTCCGCAAAATAAATGCCAGCGATATTTTTGGAACAATTTTAACACATGCCTTATCTAGGAAAATGTACTGGTTACCTTTTGGACCACTCTCTTACAGTGTTCTGGCGGCCGTAAGTTCGTGGTTGTAAACACTCCCCAAATTTGTGCGTGTTCATCTCTTTCAACTACTGGTGTTTATGAGATAATTTTTCACCAGTGCTAATGTGTAGGGCCACATTGAGACAGTATTTCACGTAGATTAGGAAAGGTACCGGGCCAAAAGCATATCCCTGTGGGGAGCTAAGAAGAGGCTTATTTGCTTCTCTCCAGAAAAACCCACCTCAATAACTCTCACGAGGAGGTTTTTTCAGTTGGACTTCTCTCCAGCGGAACGTCTGAAATGCCGAGATTTAGCGATGGAAATGAGGAGAAGACTAGCAACTGGAAAAAACAACCTGGTCCTCTTTATGGGACGAGTGATAAAAAGGATGCCGGCATTGCTCTGGAACCAGACATTGCTCATGATTGCAGTGGCAAAGAAATATTGGTAAACTCGAGACAAACTGAACTTAGCACTGCTGCATTTTTCAAACTTAAATTTCGTTATACCAATGCGTAGAGTCTATTTTTGGAGCTCGACGAACTAAGAACACAAGTGGCCAATCTGTCTTCTGAGGTTTTAGCAAAAACAGAAACATGGCTATTACAGAACATTGGTGATTGCGAAGTAGCCTTATCTGGAGAGATGGGATGAACCGCCGGGGTGTAGGAGTTATTTAAAGAGCAACTTAACAGTATCTGAGAGGACTGCGAATATTATCGATGATATGGAGGCTACTTGGCTCATTATAACGGTACGGGGGTAGCAGTCACTTGAAGCCGTGACTTTCGACCAACCACCGAGGACGGACACTGATACATATACTTTTTAGCTTGATACCATAATGGCGATAGACAGTCAACCTGATTTTGTTCTCATGGTTGACATCAATGCACCCAGCATTCGAGAGGAATGGTATGCAGGCCAAGTGCTCAAAATATACTTTTGTTCACCGTCTGCTAAAGACAACAATTGAAGTGCTTCTAGCACATATCATCCTTCCTACTAGAACGGGCGAAGGGCAAACTGCTAATTGTTTAGATCCCGTCTTCATTAAAGATCCTGACAGTATGGGTGAGGTATAATGCCTACATACATTTGTTCGCAGGGATCATTCAATACATTCATGGGAGTATGGTTTATAAGAAACGAGGGTGGAGGCACAATAGCTGGGTCCCAGAATAAATGTTATTGTTTTTGCTACTTAAAAGCGTACAGTAGATTGTCTTGTACAGCTAAAGATCACCTGATTTATCGTGGGTCTGCTGTTAAATATTCTGTCTAGTTTTCGTTTGGCATTCGTTGCCCTATATTCTGCTAGTAACGCGTCCGTTGGAAAGGAGGTTCTCTTTGCATTTGGCCGTCTTGTGTGCAGCAGGGCATGGTTTTGGGGTAGGACACGTGCTGATGTTTCGGTAGGGGTGTCATGCAGTCGTGTATTTGGTGGCATTTGGTTTGGCTTTTGTGTCGGTGTTGTGGTTTGGGTGGCTTTCGGGGCTGCGCAGCCCTTCATTAGGATGGGCCTGCGTTGGCCCATGGTTCTAGTACGGGTAAAATGTTTTGAAAACTGCGGTGCAACTGCCCACTTCTGTGCTCAGTCATGCGTTCGGACGCATTCGGTTAGGTTCAAGTCCTAGGCATGGGCATGGATTGGGGGAAGGTTTTGTGCAGCTGTTGTTTTTGATTCCGGTTCGTACGTGTGGTCTGCCCGGTAAGCCATTTCTCCATATTAGAAAGCCTACGTGGGCTTCCTTGGTTATACATTTCGGTTGGGATCCCCCCCCCCCCCCTTCAACAGTTGGTGGCGTTCTGGGCTGCGCAGCCCTTCATTAGGATGGGCTTGCGTAGGCAATTGCTCTAGTACGGGTGTACGGTTTTTGAAACCGGGGTGCTACTGCTCCCTTCTGTGACCCACGTGTTTTTGGCCCTTCTCGTTGTGCGATCGGAGTTTTAGGTCTTTTACTTTCCTTAGCGGCCAGTATCCTCATTATTCATCAACTGGTGTCTTCCACCATCTCACTCGCTTGCGCTCGTGATATTGTATGCTACGGTATAATCAACGTCTGTCCATATGAAGCCTTCTGGTTAGTTAGGTTCCAAGTTGTCGCATATGTGCTAGTGTTCTTAGTTTCCTATCGTTTATTCGATGTTTGCACAGAGTTCGGGTTAGCGTTCTGGTCTGATGGTTTTCACTAGCTTGGCTTAGTAGTTGTAATAGTATTAATGGCATAATTAAAAGAAGTAGTAGAATTCCTAGCAGTATTAGTTGTCGAAAAAGCTGCAGCAGCAACAGTAATAGTAGTAGTAGTAGCAGTAGTAGTTGTAGTAGTAGTAGGAGTAGTGGTAGAAGAAGACGCAGTAGTAGTAGTATTAGTAGTAATGGCAGTATTAGTTGTAGAAGTAGTAGTAATGGTAGTATTAGTAGAAGTAGTAGTTGTATAAGTAGTGGTAGTAATAGTTGTAGAAGTAGTGATGGTAGTAGTAGTATAAGTAGACGTAGTAGAAATAGAAGCAGTAAAAGTAGTAGTAGTCATAGGGGTAGTAGTAGCAGTAGTAATAGAAGTAGTAGTAGTAGACGCAGTAGTAATAGTAGTAGTATTATTAGTAGCAGTGCTAGAAGTACTAGACGCAGTAGTATTAGTAGTAATTGCTGTAGACGCATTAGTAGTAGTTGTAGACGCAGTTATAGTAGTATATTAGAGGTAGAAGTATTAGTAGTAATAGGATTAGTAGCATTAGTAATAGTATTAATAGTAGTATAAGTACTAGTAGTACTAAAAGTAGTAGTATTTGTAGTATTAATAGGAGTTGTAGCAGTAGTAATTGTAGTATTAGTAGTACACGCTGTAGTAGTAGTAGTAGTAGTAGTAGTAGTAGTAGTAGTAGTAGTAGTAGTAGTAGTAGTAGTAGTAGTAGTGTTAGTAGTAGTAGTAGTAGTAGTAGCAGATATGGTAGTATTATTATAAGTAGTGGTGGAAGTAGTGGTAATAGTAGTAGACGCAGTAGTTGTAGTGGTAACAGTAGTAGAAGTTGTAGTTGAAGTAGTAATAGTAGGAATAGTAGAAGTAAACGCAGTAGAGGTAGAAGTAGTAGTAGTAGTAGTATTATTATTAGTAGTTGTTGTAGTACTAGTCGTTTTAATAAAATGGTAGTTTTTGTAGTAGTAGTAGTAGTAGTAGTAGTAGTAGTAGTATTAGTAGTAGTAGTAGTAGTAGTAGTAGTAGTAGTAGTAGTAGACGCAGTACTTGTAGTAGTAATTGTAGAAGAAGTAGAAGAAGTCTAAGAAGACGTAGTAGTAGACACAGTAGTAGTAATAGTAATAGTAGTGGTAGTAGTTGTAATATTACTAGTAAGAGTTATAGTAGAATTAGTAAACGCAGCTGAGTAGTGATAATATTAGTAGTACTAGTAGTAGTAGCAGACGCGGAAGGAGCAGTATAAAGTAGAATTATAAGTAGTATTGGTAGTAGTACTTGTGATAGTAGTAGTTGTAGTAGTAGATGACGCAGAATTAATAGTAGTAGTAGTATAAGTCCTAGTAGTAGTAGACGTAGTAGTAGTAGTGGTCACAGTAGTCATAGTTGTAATAGAGGTATTTATAGTAGGAATAGTAGTAGGAAACGCAGTAGTAGTAGTATTACTAGAAGTAGTTGTAGTTGTAGTAGTAAAATGGTAGTATTAGTATTAGTAGCAGTTGTAGTAGTAGTAGTAGTAGTAGTAGCAGTAGTTAAAAGTAGACACAGTGGTAGTAGTAATAGAAGAAGTGGTAGTAGTTGTAATTGTATTAATGGTAGTATTAGTAGTAGTTGTAAAAATGGAAGTATTATTGGTAATAGTAGTAGTTCTAATAGTAGTAGTGGTAATAGTTGTAGTAATATAAGAAGTATGAGTAGTAGCAATATGCGCAGTATTAATAGTAGTAGTAGTAGTAATTATAGTAGTAGTGTAGTAATAGGAGCAGTAGGAGTATTAATAGTTGTATAAGTAGTAGTAATAGTATAAGTAGTAGTAGTAGTACTACTAGTAGTGGTTGTAGTAGAAGTAGTAATAGTTAAATGTTAGTATTAGTAGTATTGGTAGTAGTAGTAGTAGTAGACGCAGTAGTAATAGTAGTATAATTAGTAGTATTAGCGGTGTTAGGGGTATTAGATGCAGTAGTAGTAGCAGTAGTAATAGGAGTAGTAGCAGTAGTAAAAGTAGAAGTGTTAGTAGACGCAGTAATAATAGTAGTAATAGCAGTAGTTGTAATAGTAGTAGTAATATTAGTATTAGTGGTAGTAGTAATAGACGCAGTTGTAGTAGTAGTAACAGTAGTAGTATTTGTAATAGAAGTAGTAATAGTAGGACTACTAGTAGTAGACGCAGTATAAGTAGTAGTAATAGTATTAGTAGCAGTAGTATTAGTAGAAGTAGTAGTAGTTGTGTTTGTAGTAACAGTTGTAGTAGTAGTTGTTGTATGAGTAGTAGACGCATTAGTAATAGTGGTAGTAGTAAACGCAGTAGTAGTAATATTAGTAGTGTTAGTGGTAACAGTAGAAGTACTTCTAGAAAAAGGCGTAATAGTAGGAGTAGTAGTATTAGATGAGTAGTTGTAGTAATAGTAGTAGCAGTAGTAGTAGTAGTATTAGAAATAGTATTAATAGAAATAATGGTAGTAGTAGAAGTAGACGTGGTAGTAATAGTAACAGTAGTAGTTGTAGTAGTAGAAGTTGTTATTGGAGCAGTAGTAGTAGACGCATTAGTGGTAGTTGTAGTAGACGCAGTATTAATAGTATCATATTAGCAGTAGTAGTATTAGTAGTAATAGGAGTAGAAGCATTAGTAATAGTAGTAGTAGTAATAGTAATAGAAGTATTAATAGGAGTTTTAGCAGTCGTAATAGTAGAAGTAGTCGTAGACTCAGTAGTAATAGTTTTAGTAGACAAAGTAGTAGACGCAGTAGTAGTAGATGTAGTAGTAGTAGTAATATTAGTATTAGTCGTAGCAGATATGGTTGTATCATTATTGGTAGTAGTAGTGGCAGTAGTAATTGTAGTAAACGCAGCAGTAGTAGTGGTAACAGTAGTAGTAGTTGTAGTAGAAGTAGCAATAGTAGTAGTAGACGCAGTATTAGTAGTATTAATAGTAGTATTTGTAGTAGTTTTAGTAAAATGGTAGTTTTGTATTAATAGAAGTAGTAGTAGACGCAGTCGTTGCAGTAGTATTATTAATAGTAAAAGTCTAAGTAGACGTAGTAGTAGACACAGTATTACTAGTAGTAGTAATAGGAGTATTAGTGTTAGTAGTTGTAATATTAGTAGAAGTAGTAATAGTAGTAGTAGATTCAGTGGTAGTAGTGGTAATATTAGTAGTACTAGTAGTAGTGGTAGTAGTTGTAGTAGTTGTAGAAGAAGTAGAAATAGTATTAGTATTAGAAGTGCTTATAATAGTAGTAGTAGTACTAGTAGTAGTTGTAGTGGTAGTAGACGCAGAAGAAGTAGTGATAATAGTAGTAGTAGTAATAGGAGTATTAGCTTTAGAAATAGCAGGAGAAGAAGACGCAGTCAGTACTAGTTGTAGTAGTGCTAGTAGTAGTAGTATTAGTAGAAGTAATGGTAGTATTAGTAGTATTAGTATCATACAGTCCCTTTGGTTTATGTTAATTTCCCCCGCCATTACGCATAGATTTTGGCTTACCGCTCGATTTAACCTATTTTGTTGTTGATACTATATCCTTCTGCATACGTTCCTGTTGAGAGAGAGAGAGAGCTACACTTTATTTTGAAAGTAAAATTCCAAAAATTTCAGCAAAAAAGGTCCTCCATTCACTGTGAAGAATAGTCCTTGAATGCATCTCAAAATAATGATCAATTTGGACTTCCTTCAAAATGGTGCCAGCGTCTTGCGCTGATGACCTTATTTTTGATATAAGAGGATTCACATGCGAATAGAGAGCAAAAAAGACGGCGGCTCAATTTCAAAAACCCGCCATGCCACCATGTTGGTCAGATTGGATTGTTTTATTCGCTTCTTTCTATTCCTCCCTTTTTTGCAATTCTTTAAGTTATCCTGTACGTCCACCATATCTCTTACGTTGCTTGCACCCAGCAACTTTCTAAATTTTTCCTGCTGATTAAAATCCGGTTTGTTATTAAACGCGTCATTTCTGGCACCGCTTAAGGGTTACGTTCCGGTAAAAATGATACGGTTTTGTTAATCATTTACTTAATAAAACCAATTACAACTGTTTCTTTACAGGAGGGGAATTTCGGGAGGTTGATCCAAGATCTTCAAGGTGCGCATGTTTATTGCTTGTTTGTTGAGTCCCATTGTCGTTGTCATTCGCTTCCCAGTCCTCGAATACACAGTTCTCCGCTTCATCCAATTTATGGGTTGTCAGCGTACGCCTTGTCCATCTTCGACTTAGTTTATTTTCCTTTGGAGTCTACACTACATTGGCGTTTTTCTTCGGGTTTTAAGGGGTAGACGTTCGCGACGTGACTAAGAAACCCATCCCAGGCCTGAGATAGATTGTCGAATTTTAATCCATACCACAAACGATATTGCGCTTCATCGAGGTGAGCCCAGACAGCTCTGCCGGAGGCCGGATCGGTTTCAGACATTTTTCGCTTGAATCCGATCCACTATGTTCTTTTTTTATTTTGTTCTATTACTTTCCTATTTTTACAACCACGTGACACATAATCTACTATTATTTTTGTTTCGCTTACACATATATATACCCATAAATTACTTAAACTTTGTTATTGCCCATACTTCCCCTTTTTAAAAATATTAATTGTGTCTGCAAATCTATAAAACTCTCCTTCAGTTAGTATTTCGCATTCATTAAATTTCACATCATTTTTTTGTATTCCTTATTCATCAAAAACCTAAACTACCTGCGATTTGTTGAACAAAAAAGTTTTACTTATTTTACTTATTAAAGGACACGTTATGTCAGGATTTAATCCATATTAACAATCTCACCCTGATTCCGCTTCCCTTTCGTGCATTTGCCTTGCTTCTGGTTGTGTTAGTTAGCGATCTCATTCGTCAGCTTCAATTTAAATGCCTTCCATTACAGTGCGCTTTAGCTGCCTTCTTCTTATTGGCTCCGATTTCATCAGATCAGTTAGCTTTCATTTCCAACCAATAAGGACCGCTAATTACAACCTTCCTTTTCATTGGATGACTAACTTTTATATTCATGTTGGGCGGGTTATTTTTACCTCATTTAAACTTTATATGTATTCATAAATTTAAGATTTCAGATTTCTTTCACCGTTTTGACTGCTGTTTTGGTTGTTGTTATGCCCCACCCATAAAACCCCTATTACCACGGTTCCCGTAAGACACGCTTTTGGATTTATGCATTTATTCGGGGACCCGGCTGTTGTGCCTCCACCGAAACGAGGTCCAATATATGGCAAGGAGACGTTAACCAAATGACAACTGAGGCATCGCGAATAGACTGGGATTTTCTCTTCACGGGGAACGTCAATGAAGACTGGCATTTATTTAATGGGTGGTTGTTCTATCGAACGGAGTGCCACTGTCTGTTAGCAAAGCTCACGGATCGGTGAGGCTAACACAATAGGTAAGGCTCTTGAAGATGTATTGCGGAACAAACTAAACCGCAGACTCTCAAGAATACAAAGTCTAAACGAATAAGGTGAAGGGCTTGATTTATAAAAGAAGGTGGGATTTCGAGCATGCTTTGCACCGCCAGGCAGATTAAAATCCAAAACTGATCTACATCTACGAAACGAAAGAGCAAGCGTTTTCGGAACCTGATTTGGGTAGTGAAAAACGACGGTGGTTGGAAAATGTCGTAAAGTAAAAGTAAAGTAAAGTAAAGTAACGATTCTGCGGCTATCCAAATATTCCATCACTGAAGATTATTCCACGTCCAGGACATTATCCCTACGAGAAATACAAGCTTCAGCGTTCACCTGCTTCCAAATTCACGCCAGCGGTGTGCTGCTCAAATCTGCTTTCATCAGGGAGGGAGAAGTCGCAACAAAGGCTGAGTCGTTGCATGCTTATTAGAAGTCTGACTGCTGAATACTATTGCATCCTAGCCCAGTTATTTAAAAGGATTTATTAATTAAATGCATTCCAATACAGTCATAAGAGGTATGGAAAACGCAGACGCTCAGGAATCATCTGTGCTGAGAAAAAAATTCGCGGCGCTGTCGGGCCTCGAACCCGGGTCACAGATTCATGTGGTGACGAGCATAACCACTGCGCTATGTCCTCACGACAATTTGGAAAACAAAATTCTATCCAAACAAAAAAAGATCACAAAGACAGATATTCTGTTACCACTTCTCCTCCTGCCAAGCGGGCAAAAAGCCTGGGAACACTAATGAATGTCACCTACGAGGACGAAAAGTGCATGGGGTGTTTAAATCTCTTGCAGAAATTCTCATTGATGGAGAAAGAGATAAGTAACTTGAAACAAGAAATGGCCGATCTCAAAGAGAAGGTTCAAAGTTCACCCGTAGCAACGAGAATTCCAACCAAAGAAATAACGTATGCAAATATTGCTTCCTCAAGAATACCTCATGTAGAGCTTAAAGACATTGCGTCTACAGAGCTTCAAAAGGAGATCTAAACAGCTCATGCACCTTACTACTGTCATCGAGCTTAGACAGAAGCAGAAATGTGCTGGATACACAAATATATGCGGCATCGTCGCTGAATGATACAAAAAGGGTGAAGTTGAGAAGCACGTTGAATTTGAAGCACCTAAGATGAAGAATTCGAAGTCGAAAAAGGGCCAAGAAGCTTTCACAAAAAGTGGTTTTGAACTCCGGAAAAAGCTCGTTCTTACCGATAGATGCTCAAGTGCAATCCTCTGTTGGTAATACAGGAGCAAGTGGAGGACCAATTGGCAAAAGTTTCCAAAAGGGGTTTTGTCCTTAACTTTAGGAATAGTGGCTCATACTGACGCAAATAACATCGTCGACCAGAGTAGCCTTTTTCCTGATACTTATGCTCTATCAACAAATCTGAACTCAAAGTCACCAAACATACA
The DNA here is from genome assembly GCA_017591395.1 of Schistocephalus solidus. Classification (NCBI taxonomy): domain Eukaryota; kingdom Metazoa; phylum Platyhelminthes; class Cestoda; order Diphyllobothriidea; family Diphyllobothriidae; genus Schistocephalus; species Schistocephalus solidus. Next base: position 54,765 of record WEDG01004563.1, read on the forward strand.
TTTCGACCGAAAACGCAATCTCGTTATTAAAGGGGTTCCCGAATCCACTTCTCTGATTGCAAAGGAAAGGGTAGAACATGACCTCAGTCTTTTCCGAGAATACTCATATTCGATTCTTCGAGATGGCTAATGCGTAACAGTGCACAAAGCATTCCGTTTAGGAAAAGCGGATGTTTCACATGAACTATCATCACCAAGGCCTCTTAAAATAATTCTTGAAAATGATGTTCAGGCTTCACGCCTCCTAGAACGGAGAACGGCTCTCCGTAGCGCACACAAGGATGTGTTTTTTCAGCCGGATTACGAACCCAAGGAGAGGTACAAAATGAGGATGCTGAGAGCAGAACTGAAGAGGAGGACCGAGCAGGGGGAAAAATGGCTCCAAATAAAGGACGGGGAAATAAAAGTGATAAAGAGGTCTTTCTTATGGCAAACCCCGTACATAATCAAGGTGGATTCTCGCCGAAACGGAGGACACTAAATACGATGTACCCAACTGTACAGAGCTTGAATAATAAAAAGAAGGCGCTCCAGAACTCGGATGACGACCACTCATCAGAACTCAGCGTCGGCGGGATGGACACCAGTTCATCTCGGAAAGCAATGACAGCCTCTAGTATTCAATCGCGCGAAATTCGCAGAAGTCTATATGGAGGGGTTACCCAGTCTAAATTGAGATGTTTGTATACCAATGCTCAGAGTCTCCTATCGAAAATAGATGAACTCAAAGCATTAGTATCAGACCGAAACCCCGATATCGTTGCCATTACGGAAACGTGGCTCAAAGCCGAAATCGCGGATAGCGAGGTTTCGATTGATGGATACCAACTTTTTTCGAAAAAGACAGAGAAAAATAGAAAGGGAGGAGGAGTGGCCGTATATGTTAGGACAGGAATCTCGGCATTCGAACGAGCACACTCCATCTTCCCGGAATATGAATTTCTCTGGATAAAGATTAAAAAGGATTGTTCACAGAACCTTCAATTTTTGACGATCTACAGACCACCGAACATTCCAAGTGCAGCTGATGAGTCCCTCCTACATTTGCTCAAGGAAGTAGCAAGCCACCAGGAGGTGCTTATTGCTGGAGATTTCAATGCACCTATAGTAGACTGGGTTAATCTGACAGTTGATGGTGCACCAACTTCCTTCGGCCACAAGCTAATGGATCTCACTCTCGACCAACCTCTGGTACAGAAGGTTCACATACCAACAAGATTTAGAGAGAACCAGAGAGCAAATTGCCTGGACCTTGTATTTACGAAGGACTTCTCTAGCATTGATGAAGTGTATTCTATTGCACCCCTCGGTAAGAGTGACCATAGTACGCTGATGTGGGATTACTCACTTTATTCTCAGCGCCAGAATGGAACGGAATGCAAGCGAAATATATGGAAGGCTGATTTTAACGCGATGAGGAAAGAACTGATGTCTATGAGATGGGATTGTTTGCTTAAAGGGAATCCGGAGGATGACTGGCGATCCTTTAAGACAGTCTCACTCGATCTGATTGAACGCTTTTTGTCCCGTGAAGGTGCAAAAAGAATAGTCGCCTCGCCTGGTTAACAAGAGAACTTAACAGGCAGCTAAAGAAGAAGAATAAAAATGGAAGGTATTCAGGCAAACTGGGTCAGCAGAGCATCTCAAAGAATTTCGTCATCAAAGAAACGCTGTGAAAAAATGATTCGTCAGGCAAGGAAGAACTTTGAATCAAGAATTATTCAACAGGCTGAATATAAACCAAAACTTTTATTCCATTATATCAATAGCCGACTAAAAACAAGGACCCAGTAGCAGTACTCATGGATGGGAATGGTGTTGAAGTCGTTGAAAAATTGCGACAAAGCCGAGTACTTAGGTCGGTTTTTGCCTCGGTTTTCACTAGAGAACTGGAACTTCAGCTTGACCACGTCAACAGTGCTGTTATAGACGCCGGTCCAGTGCTTGAATATATAATCTTCCAGGAACCTCTCGTGGAACTTGACCTGCGAAATCTGAAAGAAGCGAAGTCATCTGGTCCAGACGATATACCGGGCCAAGTTCTTGAAAGAACTGGCCAGCGAACTGTCCAAACCACTAGCGCATATATTTAATTCGTCATTTGAATCAGGGAAACTGCCATCCGAATGGAAGGCAGCAAATATATACCCCATATACAAGAGTGGTGCTCGATCTAATGTCAACAATTATCGGCCTGTCAGCCTAACCTCCATTTGCTGTAAAATAATGGAATCAATAATCAAAGAAGACAACCATGAAGTTCCTTGAGGAAAACCAATTACTCTCAGATCTCCAGCATGGCTTCAGACAGAATCGCTCCTGTCTTTCTAGTTTATTACTCTCAACAGAGCAGTGGACTCGTGCACTGGACGAAAATGGTAGGGTTGACGTCATATACACTGATTTCAAGAAGGCGTTTGACAGTGTCCCACACAAACGTCTCATCTACAAATTATCTGAAATCGGCATAAGAGGAATGTTGCTGACATGGATCGCAGACTTTCTTACAGATAGATTGCAAACTGTGTGCATCGATACCTCGAAGTCAACACCTACTCCGGTTCTAAGTGGTGTCCCCAAGGCTCGGTATTAGGGCCGTTACTCTTCTAGTGTACATCAACGACTGTGTCGACGACCTGGATTGCAGCGCCATCATGTTTGCAGATGATGTTAAATTGTGGAGGGTCATCAGATCTGATTTGGATAGGCACGCACTTCAAGAGGATCTAAACCGTCTTAGCAGCTGGTCTGCTCGTTGGCTCTTAAATTTTAACGTTGGGAAGTGTGTGGTCCTAAGACTGCGTACCAGAAGGACCAGTGAGGAGGATGATTCCTTCCAATACATTCTCAATGGGCAGCCCCTTTCAATTGTTGAGGAACAGAAGGACCTCGGTGTTCTAATACACTCCTCACTTAAACCATCTTCACAGTGTTTAAAAGGCAGCAAAACGCGCTACACAGGTCTTATTTGCGCTCAGACGTGGGTTTGTGCAGATTGATAAGGAACTCTTTCCGAAAAACCTACGGGGTATTTGTTCGATCTCACTTGGAATATGCCATCCAGGCCTGGCGTCCGTGGTTTAAGAAGGATTATCTACAGCTGGAACGAGTGCAGGCGAGGGCTACGAAGATGGTCAAGAATCTTTGTAATCTGCCTTACGAAGCCAGACTGGTTGAACTTGATTTGTTTCCTCTAAATTACAGGCAACTACGCGGTGACCTCATCCAAACCTACCGGATTGTCAGAGGCCGCAATTGTGCCCTAGAATTTGCTGAATTCTTCGAATTGGCTGGGACGGAACATCTGCGGGGTCATCCCTTTAAACTGCAGAGGAAGTTTGTCCACACGGAAGTCCGTCGGAACGCCTTTTCGCAGAGGGTCGTTGGAGCATTAAACGGACTCCCTGAGGATGTTGTCCTTTCAGAAACTGTTGATGCATTTAAATTCAAACTAGATACTCATTTTCTGAGAAACTATTGTCAATATAATGAAGATTGTGTAAACAGTGGCAGGTTGCGCCTGGCCCACACATATCGATGACCCTACATTTTCATTTGTCAGATATATCACTGTAAACATTTATACTATTGACATTTTTGCATATGAATATGGGAGCTCAAGGGCGAAAGCCTACTTCCCTCAATAAAGTGACTTAAAGTGACTTAAATCTGCAAATTTTTCTTAGTTCTTTTAGTCGGTTTTCGCCAGAGAAGCTGTTCGCATTCTACCTAGTTACGAGACCATAGGAGTGCCAAGCATACAGGATATTCTGTTTCGAGAAGAGACGATTATTGAAGAACTAAGAAGACTTAAGATATGTTAACCTCCCAGCCCCAATGGTATGCCAGCAAATCTGCTCTTCGAAAATGCTCGAGAGCTGGTGAAGCCGTTACCCGTTTTGTGCCAGAAATCGATACATACTGGAATGCTTACCTTAGACTGGAAAACAGCTCACATTACAACACTTCACAAAAGCGGTAGTCGTGCAATTGTGACCAACTACAAGCCCGTCAATCTGACATCCAGCTGCTGAAAGATTAAGGAGAAAATAATCAAAAAGGAGTTGATTATTTATTCTGAAACCCACAACCTCTTATTCAATGCACAATGCGGCTTTCATAGGGAAAGATCGTGCGAAGCGAACTTGATTTATACGATTGAAAGCTGGGCAAAAGCACTCGACGCAAAAGACCCAGTGCATGTGGCCAATATTGATTTCTAGAATGTCTTTGATAGTATTCAGAACAAGCGTTACCTGTAAAAGTTGAGAGTAATATTTATAGGAAGTAAACTTCTACCATGAATCGATAATTTCTTTATTGTCCAATCCTAAGTTATCTCAGTAGTGGGAGGGCAATCAAAGCCACAGAGTTACAGAGAGTGGTGTACCACAAGGTTTGGTTCTCGGACTGACCCTCTTTCTCCCGTTCATGAATGATTGCGTACAAGATTTGGACTGAATTTGCCATGTTTTCTAATGGAAAAAATATGGAAAGTTATCCAAAATGGTGCCGATCAAGTAAGCTTCCAAGAAAATGTTCTTCGAATGGACACGTGGTCCTGTAGATGGCTCTCTCCTTTAACTTGACCAATTGTACTCTGCTGTGTCTGGGAAATCGGAATACGGTCCCTTTTACATAACCGTAATATCTGAATGGAAAGCCACTTCGAGAAGCAGAAACACATAATTCTCTTGGCGTTGGGATGACCTATAACCTAAAGACTTCTTCACATTGTCGCAAGGAGGCAAAATCCGCAAACGCAGTGCTTAACACCACCAAACGGGCATTTATAGTTTTTGACCAAGATTGATTTCTAGACTTTGGAACGTTTATGAAGCCGCATCTTGAATACGCTATCCAGGCCTGGAGACCTGGGATGCAGCAGGATTACAACCTGCTCTAAGGGATATAATGGTGAGCCACTAAATCGAGATCCTCCTATATAACCTAAATCTCTATCATCTGAGTTAAAGGCATTTTTCCGGTAACTTCATAATACTTTCCGTAGCGTGCGTGGCTTGGACTGCGCCCTTCTGTGTCAGGACATTTCTAACTCGCTACTTCAACTTATCTCCGGGAGCATCTCTCCAACCGCGTCGTGGAGCCCTGGGATAACCTACCCGTGGTAATTGGAATGTCTAAATCTGAGGAGACATTTAAACATCGACCAAATCTACGTATGCTGCCGCACCAAGTGGAATATGTGACTACTTAACCTTAAAACACCAATTTACCACGTGAATTTGTCTACGTTAAATTGACTGCAATTACTTTATATTGTTTCTTTTTCTTGAATTTTTTGTGACAAACGATTGTGGTGAATGGTTCGGGCTAATTCGTCAATACCATGATTCCAACGAACTTAGCTTGACCGATGATTCAGCATTTTGACGAATATTGTATTGGATGTTCTTATATTTTACGGAAAGTTCAAAAACTGGAAAATGAGCTTGCAGAATTAAGGAAGCTTTTGCAAGAGAACAATAGTAGACAAAGACGGTTAGCAATACTACAGTTATAGGGCAGGGATACAAACACCAAAAATACCAAAATATACAATTTTTAAAAACTCTCAACGTTCGGACGCGAATAAATTTAACGACCATTTAACAGGAACACAGTCTCTGAATCCTACGGAGGACGACCCAAGTGAACCACAAATCGCATCCAGCTATCTTGGGTTTTCTAACGAATCCGAAGAAACAAACGCGTGGCAATCTGCAATGGGGAAATACCACAACAAGAGTACGAAGTCAAAATCAACTCCGATGGATTCCTTGGTGGCCAGAGGTAGAGTAGATTCCAACGAGAGCTCTGTAAAGCGTTTTCGTGCCCCTTAGCAGAATTTTGGAGGAGGAGGAGGAAATTCCGAGTACCGGGATCGGCAACCTTTTTAAGTTATTCAGGGTTTGCACGAATCAACAGCAGTCCGACCTGAAGACCGTGTTGCCGGAGAGCTCACTTAGTTTAATGGCCTCCTAAAACAGTTGCTCCCACCAGGCATGGAAGTAAAAGTTCTTAAAGCATTCCGTATCGGCAAAAAAGGGTGAAAACAGCATAGGAACGCTGTGACCGTGACCTCTCAGAATTAAGCTATGGAGCAAAGACCAAATCAAGGCCTTGCTATCCCAAAAAGCCAACCTCCGTCACTCACATAAAGAGGTTTTTTCAACCGGACTACTCCACTGCGGAAAGGCTGAAACGCCGGGAACTTGTCTTGGAACTACAATCAAGACTGAAGGCTGGCGAATACAATCTGGTTATCTTCAAGGGGAAGGTAGTTCAAAAGAATACGATTTTTCCATTGAACCAACCAATTGTACTAAGGACAACGGCAGCCACCTCACTAACGCCACAACCATCAGGCCACCAATTGCTCTAAGAGATGACAGAACTGAGCCCGTAATGTCTAGCGTTTGCACTGTGGAAACCGGAGTTACCGAAATTCATCAAGAAACGGTAAACGCATATAAGATTGACTTCAGAGGAGACGCATGATGGCCCAAAGCCTTTTATCAAACCTTGATGAATCAAAAATTTGCTTTGCTGAAGTATCTCCGGATGTGATAGCAGTAACCGAAACATAGCTGTTGGGCAGTATTTGAGATAGCGAAATAACATTGTCTGGACACGCAATATATCAGAGGGACAGAGAAAACCGACAAGATGCTAGAATAATTGTGTATGTGAAAGAAGTGTTATTGGTGCCCAACAAGACGAGCGAGTTTGCGTGCAGCACGGATACTAGTTTGCAGCTTCCCCTCCATCCTTGAGTAACAGAGTAATTAAAGGAGACATATCTAGTGTATGCGTGACTTCGCTGCCCTCTATAGATATTATCAACTCTAAAATCTCTTTGGTAAATCTTGAACCTCTTGATCCTCTGATTGCACAAGCCTACACCTCGCCCTGCAATAATCGATCGTCGTCTGAGGAAAAAGTAATTTTGTTTGCCTAAAGGAACTATAAACAATACCTCCGACACATTTATCCAGCAGGTTTTTCAAGTCATTGGGATAATCACCTCTGAAACCGAAGAACGGATAAAACGCAAGCATACTTTTATTCTGCGTAATATTCCAAATACACATCTGCTTTCAACGGGGCGCGTTTCTTTCTGGAAAGCTGTGGCTTGGGATTCAGAGTCGTGCACGCTAAGCGACTGCGCTCGCGCAGTCGTAATGCCCCCATATGAGTCACTCTCTTTTCCTTGATAGAAGTCAACTTCATACTGTCTAGGAAGAAGATTTGTAGAGAATTTTTCAAAAATGGCATGCCTCAGTTTTCCCTGACCTCACACTAATTCAGAGAAAACTGAAAAAGTTAAAGTTGTCAACAAGCAACAGAGAAATGATAACCTCAATTGTCATGTTGAACAAATCGATTCCAATGCCATCTACCGCCTTGTCGTCTGAATCCCCAGCTAACTCTGCATGGAAACCCACCGTGATTGATCTTGTGGGATCCCAATGTAACATTACTTCTTTTATTCATTCACAGGAAAGCAGTGCTTCCCCTATTTCCACATCAATACCAAGTTTACCAGTTACGTCTGGTAAACCAACGCATATTTTTAGCTCAAAGGCAAGTCCGACTAAAGTCGCGACCACTCGAAGACCGCAAAAATTAGGCCTCTTAACGAAAACTACTCCTTTGCGATCGTATACTTATCCCGAAAACACATCCATCCTAACTTCCTCGAATTTCCAGCTACAACCCAGACCTCATACTGAGGCTGATAAAAAAAACGCATTCTCGTGCAAAAATAGTGCTTCTGTGTCACTCACAGCAGTGTATCTCCCACCCCGCAGCCAATTTTGTTCACGGTCGTTTCCCCAGTTCTCTCTTAATACGAAGGGTCCTGCTGGACTACTAGATTCACCTGACCTTCCGTGTCACTTTACTAGGAATATTTTGCAGGATCTTGTCTATGAATTTTCCAGAGAATGCCCAATGGCCAGCGGTTGTGATCAGTTCCCCTGTCTGCCATTTCTAACCCCATACTTTACTCCCCTCTAGCCACATCAGGCGCGTACTATCCCACAACCTATTTTCCAGAACAGGGTGGGAGCACACGCCCCCTATGTTCAGTGGCCCTTCAACCACTGGGTGACTTAGAATTTATATTTGGTCAGCACCGGCAAGGCACTGTCTAAACAAACATTACGAGCGAAATAAATGTATGACAATGTGTGCAGATAAAATGTACAAATACTAAATAATGAAGACGAAATTGTCCTGCTTGGTCAACAGTTAGCGATGTTTTGAAGCTAATGGTGAAGAAGAAAAAATAGGCAGGGAAAACACTCCTTCCGCAAAAATGGAGGCAGAGTTCAATAGGCCTTCATTTTCAAATAGAAGGTAGGAGAAAAAACTGCTAAAGAAGATAATGTCAGGTGGTAGAGAAGGGTAATACTGCAATAGAATTTCAGAATGAGATAATGAAATTTCGAGATAATGCGTTCTTGATCACTCAGGCGCGTGAAACAAAATCTCCCGAAAATGCGTCAATGAACTTAATTCCTCAGCATCTTAGGATCCAGAACTTAATGCTGATGATGGTTAGTATCCAAAGAAACGGTAGCATTTTAGACTGTGGACCACCGAATGTGTACGTCCAAATGACGTCATCATTTGGATGACCGGTGATATAAGGAGACATCATAGTTCATGGGCGACTCGAGGTAGCGAAAATAAAGTTTCAAGAGGGTCACTTAAATTCCCGATGGTCCTTTCTCCGAGTCATGGGAAGGCTACTGGGGAAAGATGAGGAAAATAAAGGGTTAATAGAATCAGTGTTAAGATAAATGTGCAGTCTTCGCTCGATTGCAGATAGACTAGTTAACGACCTAATTTCAATTGGCAAGTTATTCCAAAGAAAACTGTACCTAGAAGCAAAGAAGAGAGAGCGTTTAGACGTGGAGGATGCCACCCTCCCTCAACAATAACCACCTTGTCCACTTAAACTGTTCGTACTAAATGCCAGATCCTTGCGCAATAAAATTCCCCTGCTTCAGACTCTTGTCTTCGTCCACGGTCCAGGTATTTTTATAGTAACGTAAACATGGGCAACAACTTCCATTTCCGATTCCGAATTCTCTCTTATAGGTTATAATTGTACCCGATATGATCATTACGACAGTCGTGGTGGAGGAAGCTGCTTCTATGTTAAGCAAGCGCTGGCATTTCGGACCTTAGACCATCCACAATTTACCGCAGTGTAAGAGAGCTGTTGGCTTCAAATTACCTTAAAAAATAGGAACTCTTTACTCGTTGGCTGTGTCTATTGCCCGCCCAATTCCAGTGATGATTTTGATCTTTGTCTCTCACACGCATTTCACGCCGCAGATGACTTAAAAGTTAAGTATTGCGTAATTGCAGGTAATTTAAACCTCCCTGAAATTCGATGGTTTCCGGTCCCTACTGGTCCTATAAATTTCGAAGACTTACTCGATGCCATAGATATTGGTATGTGGATTCAGGTTATTGACTTCATTACCCGAGGATCAAGCATACATGACCTAATCTTTTTTAGAGTTTGGCTGCCTTTGACAGTGCCATCATTGGGCCCAATTGGGAGCTCAGACGATGACATTGTTGTTTCTACACTACAATTCGAAACCGATGAAAGGTTTTCCAGAAAATATAGCTCATTCTTTGCTTCCGTTTAGCACTTTTGACAGAATTATATCTTAACTCATGGGCTTTTTAATTTGAGCCACCATTTTTATTTTCTCTCCGTTCACGAGGAAATTTTCTACAACTGTATACTCCTCTTCCTATTTTTCTTTGATATCCTGATCTTCTTACACTTTTTTGTTTGCCTGAACTATGTTCATAAGGTCATCTCTACAGTACGCTAGCAAATTTTTGAATGCAATTGAACTGAAAAATTTACCGAATGATTTCCTCGAAGCCAGAATGTCGTCAATTTTCGCTGTACATAGGCCTTGTTGATTTGAAACCATATCTTTACAATGACCATTTGTTGCATTTGTTGCAGTTTTCTGTTGCAGTGTATATTTTTTGTCATCCTTTTTTATATAAGACCTGGTTTGATTTTGCCCACCTTTTGTTAAATAACTTTGTTTCCGATTTTGCCATATTTTACAGTCATGCAGAGATTGTATATAATATTCATTGTTTAGTTCACCTTCATGAAGATGTGAGTCGGTTTAGAGTGCTGGATAATTTTTCTGCCTTTCCTTTGAGTCTTTTTTTCAACTCATTCGTAATTCGATAAAGGGCACAACAAACAAACGTAGCCGCACATGTTTACAGGCGATTTTCAGAAAGACGTATACCTGAAATGCCATTAGGCTCCATGCTGTTGGACGACGATGAGGGTGTACCACGATATTTACAGCTACCCCACAGCTCCCCTGCCGTCTTCCACAATGGTTATGTGCTATCGATGGAAGCGCCGAACAACGTGGTACTGATCGGTGGCAGACCGTGCGTTCTGACATCTATTACCACTAATGGAATACAATACCTTCCATTTGTTGACTGCTGTGACTTTTTCAACATCCATTTCTTCTTCTAGCCTTTTCATGTTTAAAGCCTCAACTTTGGCAACTAGTCCTTTGACTGCAACCCTATGTGATATTATCTGTAAATATGTCGCTTTTTACATTGATGATCACTTTATTTTCATTCCCTTGTTGCACACCTGCCAAAAACAATGACTGTTTTCAAACGTTTTTTTTCACTTTGTATTTTTTAAAGTTTTCCATATACGTGTTTAAATAAGTTTTTAATGCATTATGATTTGCTTTTAACTCATTTGGGATGCTTGTAGATGTACTGCGTCGTACAATTTATCAATGACAAAAGCGTGGCCGCTGTGGCCAAAGCTTGGTTGGTCAATGAACACACCATCATGTGGCCAAAAACCCAAAGCAACGTGATTACCTACTACAGAATAACCTGCAGCCACCTACTGGCACCAAAGTGTACTCAGTGAGGATGCTTAAAGACAACCTAAGCCTCGAAAAGGCAAAAAGTTGGAAAAAAGGCTGAGGGGACAGATAACCTCTCCACCTCCGAGCCAACTGCACTAGGGAGGGGCCTACAGAAGGAAGCAAGTTTCAAATAGTATTCATCTGTTTATATATATATCCACGCCAACTCACTTAAACGTCCGAAGATGAGGAAGAATTTATTTGCCAGCCAAAAGAGCCAGAACGTAGACTGGCTGGCTGGCCGATGCCATTACCAATATTGCAGTAAGAACCTTATACAAAATTTTTATTTTTAGGCCTACGAATGATGAGAATATACCTGGCCCAGTACGACCTTCTGCACCGTCCACTTATCAGTAAGCATTATTTTACCAATGTATACCTCAGACTACTAACTGAACGACCTGAAGGTGTCCTTTCACCTACAATCAAGAAAACTACGAAAGGACATGGAATTGCTATGGTACGACTTTTTTCATTGTTGTTAACCTTGACCTGGTCAAACAGTTGATTTCATAGGAGAAAGGCAGGCACGCAACATGAAACAACTGTGGGCAGCCTTAAACGAAATGCATAAGGAAATAAGGGCGATGGCTGTCCCCAACACAGCTAGTCAATCAATCAGTCGTTTGCCCCTGTGCACAGAAGAGGCCTACAATGACTTCCTTGGAGGAATGAGTAGGACACCGAATTATGTCAATGAGGTGGTTTGGATATATTTATTTCTAAACGTTATTCGTGATTTGTAGATAGAAAGGTTATCAGTGGTAGGGGGATGAAATTAAAAAGAGTTCGTCTGGAAACTCTTGACATGTTTCATTGGACCACCCCTGTGCTTAAACTTCTGCTGGGCCAGCTCCACTGACAAATGGTCATTTATTGGCTGCCCGCTCTATCGAGTTTTTACATGTATGTCTAAACGTTTCCCTGACATCTGCTGAAGCCATTCGCCGAAATACCAGCTTCAATAACTGTTCCGCGAAAGTTATTCGCAGAACGGCTATTGACTGGTTCCATGGTGCCCGAGAAAGGTACGGTGGCAGATCAAAACGCCGGGTGGTGACTGAGAAGGTATCACTACCCCATTGTATAAATCCAGCATATTTATTCAGCTTCCGGAATGTTCCACCAGTGGTCCAATTTACGGAACAAAGTCTGCGTCTGAGGACATAGTAATTATCTCAATGTCTTTACGCTTAAAACGCAGTTAAGGTTAAAACGTTATTAACTTAGTGATATTTATTTTAATCCTGACTTTGTGATTTAAAACTCTTTTCATAATGTTCACCACAGTAACCAGTATATTACTTTATTTTAGGAACCACCACCGGATAACAGCAGCCCTGTGGACAACCAATAACAAATTTATCCTGCGCATGTACAGTGTTATTTAACTTTTTTTACAATAAAATACTTTGCAAATTTCATCTTCACATATCCTATTTCCCGAGTGAGTGGGTACATCGCAGGAATGGCTTGAATGGATCCAAACGTAAGCCATATTAATTGTATAAAATTGGGCCGTTAATAGAACAATAATTAGGGGTATATCAGTAGTGGCCGATTAGGATAAGGAAGGCTATGTGCGGTGGGTATTCGATATAAAGGAAAAGGGGCTGCTAATGCGAAAAAATCATGGGATCCCGCTGCGCAAATTTTGCTAGTGAGGGGGCCAAACCGTCGACGTGGCCCCCGTAAGGCTTTGGTGACCTTGTTTCATTCAATACTCGCGCTAATGCCCCTACAAATCACGTTTCGACCAACCAAACCAAGTTCTTCCTTGTTAAGAACAGAGCAAGGTCCGATTCCGATCATTCTGTATTATAAGGACTTCCAAACATTTACTCAATTTCTACGCGTGCGCTGCTCAAGCCCGAAAGGAAATTAAGGTACTGAACACGTCCTCAGAAAAAATTGTCTTCTCCAGACTTGTATATCGTACGCTATCCCCATCTTCCTCGGTCAATCCAATGTTGAGTCGTGCTCCAGCTTCCTTAAAATATTTTTATAAGACATTTATAATATTTGTTGTCCTCTTGATACATTTTGTTCTGACCTGACAGAATTTCTTCTCCCTATCTGAAATTTTAAGACGATAAAAAGAAATTCTCTACAAGCTTGGCCTCCATGGCAGTCTAAAGGATGTTAACGTCTTAATAAAAAATGAGATTTGCAGACTAAATGATTTGTTTGTTAGTCAGATTTTGCCTCTCCATCTTAACCTTCTTTTCGGCTTTTCTTTGCTGAACTCTGGAGGAATCTTAAGCGTCCCACTGGCAAATTATGTGGCAAACCGGCAAATGTTGATGCCGATTTCGACCATCTAAATTTACATTTTATCCATACTTCTACTGATTCCAATCCCCCCACAAACAACCTTTCGTTACTACCAAGCGTTTTTTCTCCTGTGTCAGTAACAAAATTGGAAATACACCTGAAAAAGGCCCGTGGTTCAGCTGCTGCTGGGCCAGATGAAGTCTCAGCTGCTCTCAGATTGCCCCTGTTTTGACACACATTATAAACATGTCCTTCATGGAGTCAAAGATTCCTGACATTTGACATAGAGTAAGAATCACCCGTATCCCGAAAAAGTCTGCTTATTTTTAATCCTAAGTCTTTCCGTCCAATTGCCTGCTCTTCCGTTTTTATTGAAGCTTGCTGAACGAGTCACTGTCTATACAATTAAGCCATTTTTCCTCCAATTCCTCCGACCCATTGCAATTTGCATATAAGGCCTAGCGTAGTACCCTAGATGCCGTTGCCCTTATGGTACATTCAAGTCTACGACATCTAGATTAGGGTTGCCTTGCGTACGCATGCACATTTCTTGACTACTTCTCTGCCTTCTACACCATCCCTCGTCATTTCCTCCTTAATAAAACATCCGCGTGTGGCTCTCCTGGCTGGTTTGTCTGTGGGCTCGAAGACTATTTTACTTCCCGCACTCAATTCGTACAATCCGGCATGCGGAAATCTACTGTCCTTCCAAACAACTGCTGGGTTCTACAAGGTGCCACCCTCACTTATCCCTTCGTACTGATTATTTGAGATCACCAAACGACTGTCTGTACATCAAATATGCTGACGACATGGTTGTTGGCCATACTCTTAAAAATCAGACACATCTCCAGTGTCTGAAGGATGGCCTCGACCATGTTTTAGCCTGGTCGTCAGATAATTGTCTTCAAATCAATCATGAGAAATCTGTCCAATGTGTTTTTCACCTGCAACAATCCCCTAGTTCTCAATACTCAGCCATCATTCCCAACAAGTTATCCTCTTTTCAGTACCTTGGTGTTACTCTAACATCCCATCTTTCATTCTTTCAACCTATGGATACTCTTTTGACAAACATTCATAAACTCCTATATCATATCCACAGTTTACGTTCCTATCACACACCTCAAGCCCTTATCTGCTATTTATTGAGGCATGGATTCTTCCCCTCATCCTTTATTGTTCTCCCATGATTTTTTTAATGTTTTCTTGTCCAGAATATTTATTTAAAATTTGGCTGCTCCCCCTCCGATCATCCAGGGTTGGACCAGTGCCGTCTTTGAAACCATAACTTTAACCGTCTGGGACGTAACCGTAACCATTCAACGTTTTCGTCAATCTCATAGTCCTGGAGCAGATTGCGTACTGATCAGTATTATAAAGGTGGATGCTAATTATATTTTCTCATCCCTTCTGTGTAAGATATTTAATCTAGCTCTGGAAAGTGAAAACTTTCCCAGTGTGTGGAAGGAATCGCACATTCTACCTATCCCCAAACACGGCTAATCTTCGTCATTTGAAGATTTTCGGTCAATCAGCACACTGTCCGGTGCTTCGAAAATCATGGAGACCTTGATCAAAGCTAAGATGATGCATCACTTAACCTAGAATAACCTACTGAGTGCAGCCCAACATGGGTTCCTCAAAACAAGGTCCGGTGATACCTGTCAGCTCTCTTTCTTTGATCATGTTCTACAATCTAGAGATAATGGCTTTGCACTTTACATAGTCTATTTCAATTTCCCCAAAGCCTTCGATCGTGTTGACAATTCTCTTCTTCTCCTGAAACTCTTCTCTTTCGGTATATGTGGTAATTTTCTGAGATATTTTTCAGTTCAGTGTATTTGATATCTTCTTACATGTTATCGCAAACCCTGCACGTATGAGGAAGCGCATTTAAAATACTATCTTTTTCCAGTCACTGAGCTGACTAATTGAGACATGTTTTGGAAAATAAATCGTGTTCAACAAGTTCTCAAATTTTGGCGGATCGGCATTTGCAGCAGTCAATTTCTAGCAAATTAAAAATCTCCTACGATTACAAGCCGGTGGATCGGGACACCATGCGTGATCTATTAAAAATAATCTCGAAACCTTTGCCCAGTGGTGCTGCACATAGTGCTTTTCCCTTTCTCGACACAAATTTTCCGTTATGGTTGTTGGCGATGACCATCAGCCTCAACTAAGCATAGATGGCCACGATCTAAATTTGCCTCGCGTTGTTAAAGAGCTGGGCATATCATATTCAAACGATCTCAATCTTTCAGAGCATTGTGCCCTGATTGTCTCCAAAGCACGCAGAACTGCCGGGTTTATCCTCCGAAAAATTTTAAAAACTATTGATATTAGATTCCACCTTTATAAAAATGTACGTTAGGCCTGGCCTGGAATGCTGCTCGTTTTATTTAAGCCTTCTGCGCGCTTGTGAACGGAAGAAAACTAGAATCGGTGCAGCACTTGTTTACAAAAAAACAATTTTTATCAGTTGGAGCACCGTAATCTGTCGTGTCAAGAACGCTCGGGCTTGTGAATATTGATTTTTTTATGGTTTCGCCGATTACAGAATGGACGCTTTTAAACTGTTTAAAGCTTTTGAAAAGTCGTTTATTTAATCCCCTTACCACTTCGAGGCAACTTGACCATCCCTAGGCGCAGCAGTCATCGCAATGTATTTTTATTTCTCCATTAGCTCGCACAGTTAAGTATCGTCGATTCTTTTCGGTAAACGCCATAGCCATGTGGAATAAGCTACCCAAGAATATAAAAATCCCGCGAAGTTATTCTTTGTTTAAGAGAACTGTTACTAGTTTTATTGCATTCAGAACAGCTTCCAAGAATTATGGGCACCGACACGGTAGAATCTGTTTACCTGTTCGATGGAGTGCACGGCAGCTGAACCCGATCCCAGATTTTACCTTGAGGGCTATGGCGTCGTCTCTGCAGCCTGCACCCGTTGACTTCTTTGGCAAACAGCGAACAACCGTCCATGAATGCACTCTTGCCTGGGGCAGAATCTCGGTGCCTAAAAAAGACAGAAACTGCAAACAGAGTGCACTTATCTTAGACCCTACCTGATCTGAACTGCTATAATCTCACAGGCAGCAGTTTTTCGCCTAAATAACATAAGATAGGAAAAACTTATAATAATATATATTCAGGAGTTTTTTCTCACTGCCAGCCTGATCTCCACTGAATATTTCGTTTGATAATGCCTGTAAAACCGGTATTAAATACAATTATTATTATTATTATTATTATTATTATTATTATTTTGACAGCAACCAGAGTTTCTCAACTTTGTTCAAAGAGTTCACAGAGCTGACTTTCATTGCCGGAATAATAAGAAGGATTATAGACAGAGCCAATTATGGCCTTTTTCTTGTGCGAGTGGACGACTGAAACAAAACAATTATTTCCAGAAAACGAAGAAAGGCTAAGATTGCAAGGGGAATGTGCAAGAGACGATCTAACGTCCAGAAGACAACCACCGCCACTTTATTCACCGTGGTCTTTTCGATGTACACTAAATTATCTAAAGGGAGCATCAAGTCGGAAATTAGAGCCCGAGCCTATGATTCTTTCATGCACATAATATCTGGGTCGAACTCAAATGCTACAGTTCTTAGCTCATTCATCTTTTTCACGACTGATCTGGCGTTGAGTGAAACTATACTGAGCGTATTGGTGGAACGCGGAATACGCTTATTAGTGTTTAAAACATGAAGAATTGGTGGTGGGGAACTAAACTGTAGGGAGGAAGGTGCGGGTGGAATGTAAAATTGCTGCGGTCTACAATTAGCTAAACTGTTACTGTTAACAAAATTAGAATTATTGTAGAGAAACATATCTGGGTGATGTCCACTGAGAGGAAGGCTATTTTCTGCGTTAGCGAAAATAGGAATGGGCTTTAAAATAGGCTTTTGATGAAAATTGGAATAATATGGGGCGGGAAAATTAGATTGGAAAATGGAACAAATTGTTTAAGAAAACTGTAACCATAAGGAGTGGGGATAATAAATTGGGGAGCCTGGTAAATTGCTTGGTTGGGATGATTGCTAAGAAAACTTTGGGTATGTAAAGTAGATCCTGAATGGTTAGGAGGTTGCCCAACTGTAATGATGTTATCCTTTTTGGAACTTAAATTAGGAGCATACTTAGACTTGCCCAGGTTTTTGATAAGTTGAGTAGATTGAACAGCAGAGGCCAGAGTGGATGGCGTGGAATGGGAACGAGGTGGAGTTGACCCAGTTCTTTGAACTAAGTCAACCAAGGAATAAAAAACGACTTTTAAAACGGAGAAGCAGTCGGTCTTGGCACTTATTACGGAGTCAGTGACAAAAGACAGGCTTATGACCTGGTTGATAGCTACTGAGTTTAAAAATTCATATTTGCGCGTAAAAAGGCGTTAATGGATTCGTTGGAAGAAAAGTGGAAGATGAAGTTAAGGGGGTTTGTGAACCGGGCACCAGGCGAGATTGCAGTACCGTCTCGTTGTGGTTTGCATAGCCATGACCAGACTTATGGATAATAGATTGAGAGGCCGAAGACCTGTGCGAGAGGGGAGTTACATTCCTTCGCTCAATCGGTTAAGATCCCGACAAAGGAAACATTTTGTAACTTCTTGATAACGATAAATGTGACCTATTTGTGCAAAGATGGTGTCCACCTCGATTGGTGAGCACAGGGTAACCAATACAGGTAGATATTTGCTACAGGAAGAGAGGTGTTTGGCTTCCGCTATTTTTTAGTTGAAGTTGCACGAGTACAAGAAGTCTACGGCAACGTCAAAAGGTCGTCTGTTTCTGGAATAATTTTTTAAAAAGGAAATTATAATTTCGTTTCTGTTGGTTGTATGCTTCACTGGCAACTGAATGGACGAGTGAGTCAGACGCTGACATTCCTTAGAAGGAAAAGCAAGAAACGTTCCCTTCGAATAAGCTCACCAGTATAGAAGAACTGATCAAACATTAACATAAAATCGTTAAGATTTTTGTAAAGCAGAGAGATCAAACTGCTTAGATGGTTGCATATGCATCACACTGCTGTAACTACTAGATGCATCCAAGCCACGCTTCTGTTCAGCGGCTGAGAGCTTGCGACGAGCTGAGATGTTCGTTCTCATTTTTGCTAGGAGGAGGTTTTAATTTGTTCAAACTTAGGAAAAATCAGGTAAATGATTTAGTGCGACAATGTTTTCCAATATTTTAACTAAGGACCTTTATATGTGCTTGAGAAACCGTCTTAGCAAAACAGATCCACCTGACTAATAATGAGCCTATTTCAGGTGAAAAAGGTGACTCTTAAGGTTTCCGCCTGTAGATGAGGGCAAGCACCATAGGTATAAGCAGGCGATAGAGTGTAACAAATGCAGTTTATCAAAAAGCAAGTAGTAATTTAAGCTTTGGATGAGAAATCCTGAAACATTAGAATTTCCACTTAGCTTTCAAAAAAACGAGCTGCGGGTGTTTACCTTGACTTAGTACAAACATGTCGGATTAGAGGGAAGAAGTCAAAGACCAATCCCGTGGCAATTAAGTTGAGTCAGTTATTCCCTCATATTTACTGATCGGCAATCATGACAAAAAAACTATATTTTATCGAAATGTTTTGTCCGCCATGAGTTCGTGTGTAATCGTAGGAGATTTTAATTTGCTAGAAATTGACTGCCATGCAAATGCTGATCCGCCAAAATTTGAGAACTTGTTGAACACGATTTATTTTCCAAACATGTCTCAATTAGTCAGCTCAGTGACTGGAAAAGATAGTATTTTAAATGTAAATTTTACTAATTTCGTCCATCCTTCGCTTATGAATTTCCCTTAAAATATTTTTAAAAGTGATCACGCATTAATTAATTTTTGTTTTCCAGTGTCCTTTACTCTAAAGCCAGAAATAAAACGTACCTATTTAACTTTGATCATGTAAACAAAGAAATAAACAATTTAACAAGCACTCTGGATTGGCCAAGGTTTATTTTCAAATAGTGATCAAGTTTTTTTCCACGATACATTGCAAGGCCTAACAGAAGGCCTCCTCAAGTTCATTCACCAAAGACCATTATATCAAATGCTGCTTCTTCCATGGTGCCACACTTTCTTCAAAATTGGCTTAAAAATTACGAAAGCAGCTTAAGTATCCGTCCATATATTTGCTATCGGTCCACCTAAGGATTGAACAAATATTTGAATTAGATTCAAAAATGAAGATCGCATGAGATAGGCGTAGGGAGTCTCTAGCAATTAGCGATGATAATACTTCCGGATCTGTTGCTCATGTGTTCCTCCTCCGTTCTTCCACTTAATCTCACAAAGTCATTCCGCCTTTACTCGATTGCAATAATAATTTCATTACAGAGGATTTAGACAAAGCATAATTGTTAAATTCCATCTTTGCCAAACATTTTACCCTTGAAACAAATCCCATGCCTTCAATCGCCCTGACGTCTCTTGAGTTGCGTAGTGACATTGATTTTGTTCCTTCAAATATTTCAAAACAGATAAGCCAACTTAACCAATCACACTCAGTTGGAACCGACAACTTCCCAAATTCCCTTATTAAACAGCAAAGTGTTTTGACCTTTTTGCTAAGCAACGTGTTCTCAGTTTTTCTGGAGAATGGTTTCGTTCCTAATTTTTGGGAATCCTCTATTAATATTCCACTCCTTAGATCTGGCGTACGCTCAGATGTCACAATTATCGCGGTGTTCATAAAACACATTCTCTCTCTAAGCTCTGTGAAAAACTAACTTCCGTACAGAGTACAAATTTTGGCATAGCCAATCAACTTCTTAGCTCTTCCAAACGGGGCTTCCTACTCGATCGCTCCTGTGAAACAGGTCACCTGTCTTTTCTAAATCTCTTAACATTTATTCATAACGATCAACGTTATTTTGTCGTTATATATTGTGATATTAGCAAGGCCTTCGATAACGTTCCTCATAAGAGACTTATAGTTAAGTATAAAGCTAAACGACTGCGTAGTCCCCTTACCGATTTCGTTACGTCATATCTAACTAATCATAAACAAAAGGTCTTGGTGAGGTCCTCATTTTCAGCTGAGACCTCTATTGTAAGCGGTGTCCTTCAAAGCACCGTGCTAGGTCCTCTTTTGTTTTTGCTTTATATTAATGATCTTACATCAGTAGTTTAACACCCATTCTTTTATTTATGTGGACGATCTTAAATGCGTTTATTCCTTCTCCAAATCTTCAGCCCAACGATGCTAAGAAGAAATCCATGCAGACTTTTTTGCTCTTTCCACATGGTGCTCAACGTGGCATTTGGAATTCTCACCTTCTAAAAGTCGGGCTTGACAGACTACCACTACCAGTTATTTTTCAAGCCACCCCTTTTACTGAATGTTCCATCATCAAGGACTTATGTTTAAGCTACAATAATAATTTAGATCTGTCGTCTCATGCCGATAGATTTACGGCCAAAGCTGCCCAGATTTGTGGCTTTATCTCTTATAATTTCTATCTTACTGAAATTAAATCAAGACTTAATCAAATTTTTTTCCTTCCCATTCTTGAACATTGCTGTTCTTTTTTTTAGGTTAAATGACCGAGTGTAGCCATATTCAAAATGCGTATGTTTTTCACCAAGGAGTGACACATTTTTTTCACCTTAAAATCACACAAACCCCATTCAAGATATGCCTATTCCAAACAAATTGCAAAGGAGTTTTTTTTACTGCTTGCTCATTTATCTAATTTTTTGACCATTCTGATTTGTACCAATTATCATCGCCAATAGCTGACTTTTTATTCAAAATAAACTGTTCGCGAGTTCACACTTGTTTTAATTTAATTTAATCCAATGACAATGCCTTTCTGGGTACTCAAATAAAACATCTGTCTGTCTGTATGTAGAAGTACACTGCACCTAGATCTAGATCCACTAATTTCTCGTTTTGTTCCCCGTTACAAAATAATTAATGTCAAAGGTGAAGTCTACCTCCCTTAACTCTTTTCACTCACGGTAAACCCGCAGAGAAAAACAAAGCATCCCATACTGTGAGACATCTTTAGTAACCCCTTCGCTGACGCTAAGTTGACGGCTAAAACCTTAAAGCTTTCTTTTCCAGAACGTTTAGTGAGCATTTGGTGGCTCCGTTTCCGACTATCCAGTTTGCAACTGGTGCCATCGTTGAAACCATTACTTTTACCCTCTGGGACTTCACCATAGCCATTCAGCATTTTCGTCAATCTCATAGTCCTGGGCCAGGAGGGATCCCGGTCGGCATTGTAAGAGTTGATGGAAATTATATGTTTCCATCTCCTCTGTGCAATATATTTAATCTTGCTCTTGAAAGCCAAACCTTTCCTTTTTTATAGAAGAAATAGCACATTCTGCCTATGCCGAAACACGGCTAACCTACGTCATTCGACGACCTTAGGCCAATAAATACAAATCCCGCATTCTCAAAATTTTAGACACCTTGATCAAACACAGGAATATGCGTCAAATTACAGAGAACAGCCTACTTAATGCAGCTTAGCATGTATTTCTTGAAAAAAGATCTTGTGACACCTGCCAGCTCTCTTTATTGATTATGTGCTACAACTTGGAGACAGCAGTTTCGCATTTCATACCGTCTATTTTGAGATCATTTATGTTTTTATCATGTTGAGCATGATCTCTTCCAGGTAAAGATTGCCAACTTGGGCATAATTAACACGATTCTAAAATTAATATCCTCCTATTTGGATGCTAACACATAACGTGTTAAAATTTTCGATGTTATCTCCGACCTAATACATAGGAGGAGTGGAATTATTTAGAATTTATTTAGAATTAATATTTGGTAAGCACAGGAAAGGCACTGTTAAAACAAAACTTTGTAAAGAAATAAAATTATGACAATGAGAGTAGATAAAATATACAAACATTTAATAATGTAGGCAGAGCTTATCCTGTCAGTAAAATATTTTGCTTTGAAATTAATCATGTACTAGAAACCAGGCAGTGAAAAATTTCCTACTTTCAAAATGAATGCAGATGTAAATAGGCCTCCATTTTTTAATAGGGGTGGGGAAAATAACTGCTTGGGAAAATATGTTAAGGGGCGAGAGTAGTCTAAAACTGCGATAACATTTCAGAGTGAGATAATAAAGCATCTATATGTTTCGTTCTTGATCACTAAGGTGCATGAAATAAAATCTCGCGAAAAGGCATCAGTGTACTTGAGGCCTCGACATCTTATGATCCAGACTCGAATTCTGATGATGCTAAGTACCCAACGAATGGGCGTATTTTAGGCTGTGTATGTTCGAGTGTGTACCTCTGCATAAAATTCATCTTCTGAATGACTGGTTGTATAAGGAGGCATAATTGTTCTTGGGGGACTTGAGGTATAAAAATACAAGTTTCAAAAAGGTCACTTAAATTCCCGATGTTCCTTTCTCCGAGTCAAAGAGAAAACTGCCCGGAACAGATAACGAAAATAAAAGTAAATAGAATCAGTGTTAAGATAAATGTGCAGACTTCGCTTGAATGCAGATAGATTAGTTAATGACCTAATTTCAATTGGCAAGTTATTTAAAGATGCCTATACCTAGAAGCAAAGAAAATAGTACGTTTAGATGTGGAGGGTGCAGGAGGAGATATGATGATCGCAGAATTTCTAAGTTAATAAGGAAGATTAAAGGGGGTAATGACCGAAATCTTGGGGAGATTTGAGCTATTATTTAGTAGAAAACGGAGACAAAAGCCTGCTTCCAGTCGCCTGACCCAAATAGTTTTTTGCTTCGTGAGCTGGCATCTAGTTGATAAGAAAGTTTTCGAAAGAGTCGGATACATTAGTTTTTTTGTAAAATATCTTTTGACATTTTTTATCTTTGAACGGCTAACTTCATTACTTAAACCGACGAAAGGACAGCCGAATTCAAGAATGGGAAGTACAAACATAAGAAAAGGTTCTGATCTAATTTCAGTAAGGTAGAAATTATAAGAAATAAAGCTGCAAATCTGAGCAGCTTTGGCCGTCATTCTATCGGCATCAGGCGAAAGATCTAATTGATTGGTGTCCAAGTCCATGATAGAGGAACATTCAGTCATAAGGCAACCTTGAAAAAAATAACAGGTTGAGTCAGCCTGACAGGCCCTGAAACACACGTACCCACACGTAGAAGGTGAGAATTCTATTTGCCATGTGGAGCCAAAAGAGCGTCTAAGTCAAATGAAACTTTCCAGGCATCGTTCGGTCGTAGAGTTAGAGAAGAAATACACGCATGTGTGGTCGTCAGTAAAAATATAATATTACGAATGTTTAACCATCAATGACTTAAACTTAAGGTCAAGGCGCGCAGCTCGTTTTTGAAAGCTAAGTGAAAGTTCTAATTTTTTTCATGATTTTCTTATCCAAAGCTTAAATTACTAACTGTTTTTTTGATAAAAACTTTGCACTTCTAACACTATCAACTGCTTATACCTGTGCTGCTAGTCCACTTCTACAGGCGTGAACATTTAGTCAACGTTTTCAACCGATATAGCCTCGTCATTTGTCAGGTGGATCGTTTATACTTATACATTTTCTCAAGCACGTAAAAAGGTCCTTTGTTAAAATTTTGGAAAACACATTTGTCACGGAATAGTATTCACCTGATTTTTCCCTAAGTTTGACCAAATAAAAGCCTCCTAGCAAAAATGAGAATGAAAATCTCGGCTCGTCGCAAGCTCTCAGCCATTGCACCGAAACGTTGCTTGGTTGCATCAAGTAGTCACATCAGTGATATACATATGAAACCAATCGTTAAAGCTAAGCAGCTTGATATCTCTGCTTTACAAAATTGTAATGATTTTATGTTAAAGTTTTGATCAGTTCTCTCTATACTGGGGAACGTATTCGACGGTGACATCGCTGCTCTTTCCTCTCAGGAATGTCAGCGTCTAGATACTCTCGTTCATTTGGTTGCCGGTGAAACATCAGACCGACAGAAACGAAATTATAATTTTCTTTTAAAAAATGTTTCCTGGGACAGATGACCCATTGACGTTGCCGTAGACTTCCTGTATTCGTGCGGTGTCAACTACAAAATAGCGGAAGCCAAACGCCTCTCCTCACGTAGCAAAAATCCACCTTTATTAGTCACCCTTTTTTCACCAATCGAGGTGGACTTCATTTTTGCACAACGAGGTCGCATTTCTCGTTATCTAGAGGTAGCAAAATGTTTCCTTTGTCGGGATCTTACACCGATGGAGCGAAGAAATGTGTCTCCCCTTTTTGGCCTCTCAATCCATTATCCATAAGCCTGGTCGTGGCTATGCAAACCATAAAAAGACGGTACAGCAATCTCCCATAGTGCCCGGTTCAAAAACCTGCTTAACTTCAACCCCCGCTCTTCTTGCAACGAATCCATTAACGCCTTCTTCCTCGAGAATAGGAATTTCCAACGCTTTAGCTATCAGCCATGTTGTAAGCCCACCTTTAATGTCAGTAACTCCGTCTAAAGTGCCAAGACCCACTGCTTCTCCTTTTTAACCTAGTTTTCCTTGTATTCCTACTGTTGACTTAATCAACAAAACTTGGTCAAGTCCACCTTGTTCCCATTCCACGCTATCCACTCCGGTCTCAGCTGTCCAATCTATTAAACTGATCAATAACCTGGGCAAGTCAAATTTTGCTTTAAACTTAAGTTCCAAAAAGAAAAACATTATTTAAGTTGTGAAACCTCCTAACCCTCCAGCATCTACCGTACATACCCAAAATTTCCTTAACAATTATCCCAACCAATCAACTTCTCAGGCTCCCCAATTATTAAACACTACTCCTTACGGTAACAGTTTTCCAAAAGTTTTTGCACCAACATCGGATGATGAATTAGGCAGGGTTTTAATACATCCGACAATCGCTTTTTGCCGGGGCAGCATCTGGCAGCATCTCTCCTCCATGAACGACGCAGCAAGTCTTTGTGACATGATGTCAGTCGTTTCAAATAACATCATGGAGCTTGTACCAACCAAAATAGACAAGCTTTACGTCTCGGAATCCACCGTTCCTCACTTTCTTCTGCCACGACTAAAGAAATTGAAGAAGCAGCTGAATGATCAATATACTAGTTCGTTATCTGTACATCTAAGGATCGCAGAAATTTTTGAATTAGCATATAAGATTCGTCTTACACGTGACAGATAGAGGGAATCTTGTGCACTCAGTGAGCCAATTTCTGCAAAATCTGTTGCTCAACTGTTCCGCCGTCGATCCCCCTCTAAACGAGCTTATGAAATTCCTCCATTACTAAACGAAGACAAGAACTTCGTTCTCGAAGACTCTGACAAGGCAGAACTGTTTAATGCGTTCTTTGCAAATCATCTTACGATGAATCTGAAACGGTTTTGACGTTTCAGGCATCCTTATTGAATAATATCAACACTATTGATTTCTCCTTAGAACTAATTCGTAAACATATAATTCGTCTAAAAAACTCACACTCTTTCGGGACTGACGGTATTCCAAACTCAGTTATTAAGAGAGTGCTGAGCTCTCCCCGATTGCTTAGCCATAAATTCTCAGTTTATCTTCTAAACGGATTCTTTCCTGACTCCTGGAAGACATCTTTTATTATTTCTGTCTTCAATTCGGGATCTGGTTCGGACGTTAATAATTATCGAGGCGTTCACAAAACCCCGGCTCTAGCAAAACTTCTTGAAAAAATTATTTTTTATCAAATTCTTGACTTTTGCCTAGAAAATAAGCTCTCAAGCGACTCACAACATGGTTTTCTGCCTGGGAGATTATGCGAAGTGTGTCACTTAGCTTTTCTTAACCTCGTCAGATCCCTTCGTAATGAGCAGCAGTCAGTAGTTGTGATCTACTTTGACCTGATCAAAACCTTTGAAAAGTTACCGGACACACGTCTTCTGGTGAAACAAGAAGCCCTCGGCATCCAGCCTCCTCTCCTTGACTTCGTTGGTTCCAACGTGTCTAACCGCAGCCAAAAGGTCTTAGTAGGTAATAGCTATTCAAGGCCTCAGCCGATCACGAGTGGCGTTTTTAAAGGCACGGTTCTAGGTCCCCTTCTCTTCATTCTGTACATAAACGAAATTTCAGCTTTACTCACAAATTCACAAACCTTCGTTTACGCTGCTGATCTCAAGTGTATTTATTCATTTTCTAAAGACACTGCCAATAGTTGCGTTGATAAAATAAACACTGATCTACTTATACTCTCACGTGTGAGCTGTACTTGGCAGATGGAATTTTCTCCATCCAAGAGCAGTTTCATGTGTTTGGGCCCCGCCAAGCTTCCTGGACATCTAGTTTTTCAAAATAGTACACTTTTAGAACGATCAACCATAAAAGACTAAGGTCTAAGTTACACGATTAAGCTAGCATTATCGCCTCATGCAGATCGAATTTCTGCAAAGGCTGCACAGATATGTAATTTTATATCAAATAATTTCTTCCTTCCGAAAATAAAGTTAAACCTATACCGCATGTTTGTTCTTCCTATCCTAGAATACTCCTGTCCCCCTTTTGGGCGGACAAACGCCTCTGACCGCAGTTAGATTGAAAAATATAAAATATAAAATATAAAATTTATTTATTTATTTATTTAATGAAATGTCATTTATGTAAAGTAAGAACAACAAAAGACCTTACACGGTACCGTCAAGGACACCATTCACAATCGGGGTGGCACTTAAGTGTGAGGACCACACTAAAACCTTCTGTTTTTAATCAGATAGGTATGATATACTAAAGTCAGTAAGGGGACTACGAAATCCTAAAGCCTATATTTTAGCTAGAAGTCATTTATGAGGCACTTAATCGTACGGCTTACTCAGATCAAAATAGATAACACCTACAAATAGATGATCATTACGAAGAGAAATTATTAAATTTCGAAAAGACATGTGGCAGGTTTCACAAGAGTGGTCCAGTAAAAAACCATGATTACTTTTGCAAAAATCCATAGTTCACTTGCAATTGGTTTTTCAATGATTTCAGCGAGGCCCGCTTCTGTTTTCCTTTTCGGCAACAATGTTCCTGATTATTTTCAATATGATGTGGCCTTTATGTATGCTGACGATTCAAATGATGCCTATCAAAATAAAACGGCCGATCGCAGCATCGTGCTGGAGCTAATTAAATTTTCTTCAGGCCTTTGCTTAGTGCTTTTCCACAGGGTGCTATTCACTTTCTTGGGAAAAAGGCTTCTTTATGGTTGTTGGCTATTAACATCAGCCCCAGCTAAGCACATATGGTCAGGAACTAAATGTGCATGTAGCTGTTGAGTATCTTCGCATGTCATACTCAAGTCATCGTAATCTGTCAGAGCGCTGCACCCAGAAAGACTTGAAAGCGCGCTAAACTACTCGGTTTATTCTCAAACATTTTGAAATCATTAATATCAGAACCAACCTTTTTAAATGTACGTGAGGCTAAGCATTTATTAACGAAATTGTTTTCTGTTCAGAACACCGTTACCTGTCTTAACAAAAACACAATGGCCTCAGTAACCTGAAACCTTTGTGGCTTTGCAGGTTAAAGTGGGGACTATTTTTACTGTTCAAACATTTAAATAGTCATAAATTTAATCTCCATTCTAATTTGAGGCAGCTTGAATGCTCTAGACACACCAGTCATCGTGATGTCTTTTAATTTTTTCCTCTGCCATGGGCAGTTTGCTATTGCAGATTTTTCAGAAAACGCAAAATCTTGAATAGGCTACCTAAGCGTATCAATATTCAGCAAAAATATCGTTGGTTTAAGAGAGCAGTCAGGCAACAATTGACTAATTTTGAGTGCTGAATCGGTGGAATCTCTCTTTAATCTCATGACCTTCACGAAAGTTTAACCCAGCTCCAGGCTTCAAGCTGAGGGAAATAAGGTTGGCTTAGCACCACATAATCAGTTAAATCCTCAGCTGAAAGCGAGTGACCGTTGGCCGACACACTTTATCTAGTGCAGAATACCGGATATTACACTGAATGGGGAATAACCACACCGTGCACCTGTTTCAAAACTTTGCCATCGCGAACTTTAATCAGACATCGATCTTCAGTTTGCCCTACTGAAAAACACAAGCAAAAACAATAAAGATGTTTATTTCACTGTCAAATTGCTCCTCTACTGTATACGCTCAGAAGACACCTATTTTGCTGCTTCATGTGCCCTCTCGGAGCAGTGTCGCGGTGTCGACCCTACATGGACTGTTGAGGATCGTTCTAGGCTCCTCTGTTTGTGCTTTAAGAAAACAGCAATGAGAGTATCATGGACGCTTCTCTAGCTATTTTAATATGAACTTTACGATCTCTATAGTCATTTCGTCGGTCGACCCTAAGCGTACCGGTGATGCCTGCGAAGGTTTGCCCTATTAAGCATCCTTGACGGTTACACTTATAGCCAGTCGATACGTATTGGGATCACACCTGCGGTGCTGAAAAGAAGCCCCTGTCGTTAAATTATTTCTCCCCCGTTAAGGAGCATTTTGAACGCCCATACGCTCTCATCAGCATGTTGGTCCTATATAACGCGTATGTTTGTCAGCAAGGAGACACAGTTTTTTTCTCCCTTCAATCCCACAGACCGTATTCAAGATATGCCACTTCCATTAAAATGCCTAAGGAGTATTCTTCACTGTATGCTCTTTTATCTTATTCTTTAAAACCACACTAATTTGTGTCATTTGACATCGTTGATACCTGACCTACTATTCAAACTAAATTGTACATGATTTCGCACTCATTTACTTTATTTTTATCCAATAACCGTGCCCTTCCGGGTACTCACATAAAACATCTATCTATCTATATCTCTTTTGACCTCGTCTGTAAACTTGTTATATTTAAATAAAAAACACACTCAAATAACTGGCCAACTTTCTCACAGGCATGCAACAAAGTGTTTTTATTGAAGATGCCAAGTCGCAATGGGAAACTGTTCTCCTTGGTATACCGCAGGACCTCGTTCTGGTTTTCATTTTGTTTCTTATACCTGAACAACTGTATTGTATGACTTTCATGCGAGAAAGTTATGTTCGCTTATGATTTCAAGTGACGAACTGCGATCGAAAAGCAAGAGGATGCGCAAAACATACTAAATAGCTTTTATTGTATGCAAAATTGGTGGATTTAGTGGCTTCTGAACCTTAATTATACAAATGCTAAGTCACCCGACTACGGTCTTATTAAATTTGGGTGCTCAGGTTTGAATATCAGTACTTTATCAGCGGTCATCAACTCTAGGAGGTAAATGATCTAGAGGAATTGGGTGTGTGGATAACGCCCACTCTCAAACCATCGTCGCACTCTGCAAAGATAACCAAATAATCTATGTATATCCTGGGAGCTATCAGGAGATGTTTCGTCAATTTTTACGAAGACCTTTTTGGTTTAGTGTTTGGAAAATTTGTCCGGCCGGTGTTTGAATATTGCGCTCAGACATGGGCACCTTGAACGAAGCAAGACTCATTCTGTTGAAGAAAGTTAAATCTACCAACTGATGACTGACTCTAACGGGTTAACAATTTTCCTTGAAAGTTTTACTTGATGGACTAACATTTAGTCGACATTAATGACCTCTACACTATAACCATATCGCCGCGTTACATATGAATTGTTTGAAAGCATTGATCTGATAATATATTTTTTAAAGGCTCGGCCTATTTTTCTTATATACAGTGAATTATGCTGCATTATAATACAAAGTGTCTAACGCATTATAGCCAAAAGAATAAACATAATGTCACCTTAGCCGAGCCTCAGTTGAACGTATTTACTTCTTATTCTGATATTGAGTAGGGACAGTAGGGACATTCAATAAATATATGCTTGTGCGTCTGAGATTGTATCAGTGTAAAACACGCTTTGCTAGTGAAAGATTCATTTGGAATTTCAAAAGTACTTTATTCAATTATAGTTTTGAGGTAGATCAAGCAACCTTCACCACGTTTCGTAGGCGATTCTGCTGATATAAATTATAGTTTGGGGCATTCAGGGTAGCGTTCGAGTGTAGGTCATTTTACCATGCTTCCGATTTGAAAATTATATCGGTATAATGTAATTTCTGTACATTGAGGTTAAGCCCAAACGAGACTTAAACACCTTGAATTTTCAATTGTCAAAATAAATATCTTGAGACCTTTAGTTTCCTTGATGTTTCTGCTGTGAAGAGACAAATGTATCCCTTTGTTATGTGTAGTAGATGGCATGGTTTCAAGACGAGATAAAAAAAGTCGAAATTACTCCGAATGGTTCCTATGCGGTGGTTTAAACCGCTATGGTTTGCCATATTCTTTGCAGGTATATTCTTAAGAAACAATACTACGCACCTCTGATGTTAAAATAAATTTTTACAGGAGATTTTGTCTCTAAATGAGATCTATGAAGCATTCTGGTGTAGATAGTGTTATTAATTATTCATATACATTAGGAATTAGTGATATTTTCTATTGAAGAATGCATCGCACTTCTCATCTTAGCATTTATATTCCTCACTTTATGTTTCTTTTATAATATTGGTGCAAAAATTGGAAACATTAATTAAGATTGTAGCAGGGCCTTACCGTCAGAAAATTGAATATAATTATATTTAAATATAAAATTCTCTAAAGCCGAGCATCAATTAAATATTTTTTCAATTAGATATTTCAATGCAAGCCATTCTGCATAATGAGATGGGTGAGTTTTTCTGACCCTAATAACAATTCGGACGCGAATTGGATGCGAATCAGATCCGAGGGTACGAATTTTCGGACGCGAATCGGATCCGACCCTGACTTCGAATTCGGACGCGAATTGGATCCGAAAATTCGTATCTCGTTTCAACAACACGGAACATTTCCTTTACGGTTGTTGCCCAAGCAGTTGAGCAGTCCCACATTACATTCT
>WEDG01004564.1:0-11649 GCA_017591395.1 Schistocephalus solidus
GGTGAAAAAGTTTAATAAACTGTATATTTCTCCCTTTTGCAATTGCAATAACTGCAAGTTTGTACAGCTGATAATTAGGTAGAATTACAATAAATTGTCAATAATTAAGCTAATATTTTTAACAGGAAACGAAGAAATAGGTTGAAAATTTGAGAATTCACTTATCTTCAAATTTGAACAAATCGCCTTCGACCTTGACCTCATCAGAATTCAATTCTGGATCCTAAGACGCTGAGTACTTTAGTTCATTGACGCATTTTCGTGAGGTTTTGTTTCATACGCCTAAGTGATCAAGAACGAATCACCTCGACGTTTTATTATCTCATTCTGAAATGCTTCTACAGTATTACCCTACTCTACCACCTGACAATTTTTTTCCGAAGCAGTTTTTTCTCCTACCTTCTATTCAAAAATGAAGGCCTATTGAACTCTGCTTCCATTTTTATGGTAGGAGTTTTTTTCACTGCCTATTTTTTTCCAGTTCACCATTAATTTTAAAACATCGCTAACTGTTGACATAGCAGGACAAGTTATGTATTTGTACATTTTATCTGCACACATTGTCATGACTTTATTTCGTTACTAATGTTTGCTTAGACAGTGCCTTGCCGGTGCTAAGCAAATATAAATTCTAAATTCTTAATAAATTTCCAAGAAAATCTTCGTCGATTGGACGAGTGGTCCCGCAAATGGCTCTTGTCCTTCAACTCAAACAAATGCACCCTGCTACGTCTGGGAAATTGAAATCAGGTCACTGATATGCGAATCTAATATTTGAATGGTTTGCCGCTCCGAGAAGCACACACACAGAAGGATCTTGGAGTTTGGATGAAAGACAACCTGAAGCCTTCTACGCAATGTTCCAAGGCAGCTAAATCCGCCAATTCAATACTGTGCACTATCAAGCGGGCATTTAAAGTTTTCGATGAAGACTGCTTTTCTAAAGTCTTTGGTTCGTTTGTAAGGCCACATCTTAAATATGCGATCCAAGCCTGGCGACCGTGGACCCAACAGGACTACAACATGCTCGAAAGGGTGCAGCGGCGAGCCACAAAATTGGTAAGAGTTCAAGGTGAACTGCCATATGAGATTCGTCTAAATAACCTAAAGCTCTATCCTCTGAGTTACAGGCCGTTGCGCGGAGACTTGATACAAACCTTCCGTATCATGCGTCGCATGGATTGCGCCCTCCTATGTGATGACGTTTTCCAACTTGCCATTACGAAAAATCTCCAAGGTCATCCATTCAAACTAAGTGTGCCCCAAGTAAGATTGGATGTAAGGAAGTATTTTTTCACCAAACGTGTCGTGGAACCGTGGAATAACCTACCTGAGGTGATTGTTATGTCCCAGTCTGTGTATAAATTCAAACATCGGCTTGACATACATATGTTACAGCACCATGAAGACTATGTGACTACTTAACTTTAACAATATTAGCGTACCACTTAAATCTGCCTGCATTCACGTGACTGTTACTTCTTTAATTTGCTTCTTATTCTTGCTAATTTTATGTAACAAATAGGGATTTTAAAAGGTGTAAGCCTATTTTCCTCAAATACACTGAACTGAAATGAACTGTCTACCTCCCTTTATCATTCCGCCGTAGACTGCGTAGACTCTCCCGTCGTTTTCATCTACAAAACGACACCTCCGTCCTGCCCTTGATCCAGCAAATCTTTGAAGAGGCTAAGAGGCTGTCTGACGAAAAACGACAAGCCGATGAGGTTACCTTTGCCGAAAACCCTTCGTTAAATTTTGCGAAGCTGTTTTTGCGCACAGTAAAAGCGCAGAGAAAAACGCAGCACCCCGTACTTCGAGATGCCTTAGGAAACCCAATAGCTGACGCTAAGTTGACTGCTGATAGCTTCAATGCTTTCTTGTCTAGAACGTTTAGTGAACATAATGTCGCCCCCTATCCTAACATCTGGGTTTAAACCGGTAACGTCCTCGAAACCATAACTTTTACCCTCTGGGACTTTACCGTAGCAATTCGGCGTTTTCGTCAATCTTACAGTCCAGGACCAGATGGCGTCCCGGTCAGCGTTCTAAAGGCGGATGCAAACGATATATTTCCGTCCCTTCTGTATAAGATATTTAATCTTGCTCTTGAAAGTGAAACTTTCCCTATTTTATGGAAGGAATCGCACATTCTGCCTATACCCAAACACGGCAGACCTACGTCATTTGACGACTTAAGGCCAATAAATACACTACCAGCAGTCTCGAAGACCTTCGAGACCTTGATCAAAGACAAGATGATGCGTCACCTCAGAGAGAATAACCTACTAAATGCAGCTCAGCATGGTTTCCTCGAAAAAAGGTACTGTGACACTTGCCAGCTCTCTTTCTTTGATCATGTGCTACAATCTAGAGACAGCGGTTTTGCAATTTACACCGTTTACTTCAATTTCACTAAGGCTTTTGATCGTGATGACCATGATCTCCTACTGCTGAAACTTGCCTCCTTCAGCATAGTTAACAAGCTTCTGAACTTAATATTTTCCTATTTGAATGCTCGCGCACAACGGGTTAAAACTTCTGATGTTATCTCCAACCCCACGCATGTGAGGAGCGGAGAAATTCAGGGCAGCGTGCTTGACCCGCTTCTATTTTGCCTCTTTGTCAACGATGTTCCTGATTGTTTTCAGTATAGTAGGCCCTTTATGTATGCTGACGATTTAAAAGTTGCCTATCGATATAAACCGGTTGATCGCAACCTCGTGCTTGAGCTCTTTAAAAAGGATCTTCAGGCCTTCACTCAGTGGTGTCGCACATGACGCCTCTCACTTTCATGGCAAAAAAGTGCTCCGTTATGGTTATTGGCGACAACCATCAGCCCAACCTAAGCATAGACGGTCACGATCTAAATGTGCCCGGAGTTATAAAGGATCTGGGCATATCATATTCTAGTAGTCTTAATCTGTCAGAGCTCTGCGCATTGATTGTCTTGAAAGCACGCCAAACTTCTGGGTTTATTCTCAGAAATTTTAAAACCGTGAAATTAGAATCAGCCTCTATAAAATGTATGTAAGACCTAGTCTGGAATACTGCTCGTTTCTATTTAGTCTTCCGCACGCTAGTGAACGAAAGAAGATAGAATCAGTCCAGCACTTCTTTACAAAAAGAGTTTTCTATTCAGATCACCGAAACCTGTCCTACCACCAACGCTGTGAGCTTGCAAGTCTTGAACCGCTGTGGCTTCGCAGATTACAGAAGGGACTATTTTTACTGTTTAAACTACTAAACAGTCGTACATTTAACCCCCTTACATCTCTGAGGCACCTCGACCACTCTCAGTGCACCAGTCATCGAGATGTATTTTTATTTCTTCCTTTGGCACGCACAGTTAGATACCGACAGTTTTGTTCGTAAACGCTATAGCAATCTGGAATAAGCTACCTTGAAGTATGAAAATTCAGCAAAGCTATCCCTTGTTTACGCGAACTGTCACTAGTTTTCTACATTCAGGACACCTTCCAAAGCTTTTGGGTGCTGAGTCTGTTGAATCTCTCTTCGGTTCTGATGGCGTTCACGGACTCTGAATCTTGTGCCGGTCTTCGTGCTGAGGGCAATATTGCTGGCTCTGCAGACCTCAATTGGCTTATTTCTCAGTCGACAACGAACAGCTGCTCGCCGACATACCTGCTGGTGCAGAATACCGGATCCGTAACGCTGAATGGAGAGGTTCTTTACCGGGCACCTGTGTTAACGCGTCCCTGTTCAGAACTTTAAGTACTCAATAAGCTGCAGTTTCTTTCTCCTGAAAACACCTGAAACAACGATCAGGAGTTTTTTCACTTTCAGCTTACCCTCTACTGTATATATATTTTTTGACCTTGCCTGTAAACTGGCAATAAATAAATAAAATAAAAAATAAAATAAAAGACTTTTGAAAGAGCTTTGTCAGCGTTGCGAAAATTTCATTGGCGATTTCTTACAGACGTTTTGCTACAAGCTCATCTAGTCCTGGAGATTTCGCCTCTTTTAATTACTTTAATTCCTTTTGGATCAAAATTCTGAGAATAGTATGTGGCTAATGCTTGCAGTTTTGATTTTTTTTTTTCGATGACAGTGCACTTTCGGGTTCTCAAATAAAACATCTATATATCTACCCTACATGCCGACTGCTCTCACTAACTTTTATATATTCACTTTTATCAGTTTTGTGTTATTATACATTTATATTCCTAACTTCGCGTTCAATAAACTTTTGAACTGCATACTCTTTACTCCTATATCGGCCAAAATTGAACACATACCTTAAAATATGTGGATTCAATGAGGTACTAATATATCTACTTTAGGAAGCCTTTTTAGAGAGGAGCTGGTAATCACGTTAGTACAAAATGCACACTCGCTCAAAATCCTTAAATCAAATTTAAGTTAAAAATTGCCTGTTATTTAAGATATTGAGATATTTACAATCAAGTATTATCTCAATTTATAAGTATTGTACGTCTGTACCCTAGATCCCATGCCGTTGTAACAAACTCTCTTAATCCTCACAAATTCATATACCATAAATATGAATGACGCAAACTAACCATGGATAAACTAGAACTCTTGGCTTTTTTATGTTTGCAAAACTTTATCAACAAATATGAACATTTATTTAAAATGATCACCTTACTATTAGACTCAAAATCTTTTCAAAAACAGCTTAAAAAGTGTACCCCAAATAAAACCGATCATATGTTTTGTATTGGCAGAGGTAGCTGATAGGTCCAAACGCAGGTTTAACGTCATTATCCAAATTATCCCCCATACAGTTAACCAAACACCATCAATCCAACAACTCATACACTCATGTGGTCTAAACATCCACATAGCTTCCACCAAAAGACTTAACTCGAGAAGCAAAATAAGCCAGTGTTAGTGACCTTCTATTCGCAGACCGAAGCCGATCTAATTCTACAAAACTCTCAAGTAAACCAAACTCTGCTCAACGGAAAACATTCATAGCTCCAGACCTCTCATCTATGCAAAGACGTGAACTTCAGACCTGTAGTGTAGACGAGGGTCAAAACTGCTAAGAACCGAGGTGTACAAAATAAATTAACGCTAAGTGGAGAATTGTGTATAAACTACAAACGACAAAAGGACGGAAAAATGTCAGAGGATTGTTAGAATGCAGACTCACGAAAAACGCAGCTTCTAGATAGCGAGTGTTGTTGAGGATTGTAATGAACTCTGAGCTAGATCCAGAAAGCTAAACATCAAGGATGAAGATCAGAGTCAGGAATTCAATTGAGACGGCGATTAGTAGAATGCAATCGAGAAATGAAGATCAATCATTGCAATTGACTGAAAGTAATTGAGAGAGATCAGTCCAAATAAGATTGCAGCGGTGACATGCAGCAGCGAAAACAGAAGACGTCCAACATGCCGGTTGAAGCTGGCTGTTGTGTTTTTATTTAGCAAATTTAAACAAGCGATCATAAAGATTCAGGTGACAAAGAAAGATACAATGATGCAAATTGTACAAATACCTACACAACTCCCCCACCAGAGCGTTTGTTGTACAAAAAACGCTCGATGAAAAAAGAAGGCAAAAATTATACGACAAAGTCTTTAAGATTGGCAGGAAAATGGATATGTCTACCAGAACGAGAGGAAATGCGTTGTGGTGAAGAAGAAGTAGCAAAACGTGTGGGTGGGGTGGTCGAGTGTGAAGGTTGAGTGGAAGGGACCGACATAGATGGAATGGGTGGTGATGGTGCGGAGTAATTGGATGGAGCAACGAGCGGTGGGACGCACTCAAGATAAGCTGGCTTGAGTCTGTCGATGGAGACTGTGTCAGTCTTGTCAGCCTTCTGTATGACGTAATACTTGTCCATCCGTTGAAGCACCTTGTATGGGCCATCATAAGGGGAACAAAGAGGCTTGCGAACTGCGTCGTGCCGGACGAAGACGAATGGAGCAGATTTAAGGTCGTTTTGCACAAAAACGCGTTTGGATGTCAGGCGAGTGGGAGTTGGACGCAATTGAGCCATGCGCTGTTTCAATTGTTGAACGAAAGCATTCGACAAGCTAGTGTCTACGGTGGAAGACTGCACAAATTCGCCGGGCAGGCGGAGAGGTGTACCGTATACAAGTTCTGCCGTAGTACCCTGAATGTCCTCTTTGACAGCTGATCGAATACCCAAAAGGACGAGGGGTAAGTTGTCACTCCATGCAGTTGTGTCTGAGTGAGACATCAGTGCTGTCTTAAGTTGACGATGCAGTCGTTCCACGAGGCCGTTAGAAGCAGGGCGGTATGCCGTTGTCGTGATGTGCGCACACCCGAGAAGTTTAGTGAACTCACGGAAGAGACTAGATTGAAACTGACTTCCGCGGTCAGTGGCGTTGTTAAGGACCTGGGCATATTATATTCCAACGGTCTCAATCTTTCATAGCATTGCGTCCTGATTGACTCCAAAGCACGCAGAACTGCCGGGTTTATCCTCCGAAATTTTAAAACTATTGATATTTAGACTTCGCCTTTATAAAATGTACGTTAGACCTGGCCTGGAATACTGCTCGTTTCTATTTAGCGCTAGCGAACGGAAGAAAATAGAATCGGTCCAACACTTCTTCACGAAAAGAATTTTGTCGTTGGAGCACCATAATCTGTCGTATCAAGAACGCTGTGGGCTTGTTAACATTGATCCCTTATGGTTTCGCCGAGTGCAGAAGGGACTATTTTTTTGCTGTTTAAGCTTTTTGAATAATCGTACATTTAATCCCCTTATCACTGTGAGGCAGCTTGACCATCCTCGGCGCATCAGTCATCGCAATGTCTTTTTATTTCTTCCATTAGCTCGCACAGTTAAGTATCGACGGTTCTTTTCGGTAAACGCCATGGCCATGTGGAATAAACTTCCGTATAATATAAAAGTCCAACGGAGTTATTCTTTGTTTAAGATTACCATTACTAGTTTTTTGCATTCAGAACAGTTTCCAAGAATTCTGGGCGCCGACACGGTAGAATCTGTTTTCCTGTTCGACGGAGTGCGCGGCATCTGAACTCGATCCCAGGTGTTACCTTGAGGGATACGGCACCGTCTCTGCAGTCTGCACCCGTTGACTTATTCGGCAGACAGTGAGCGACCGTACACGGATGCTTTCTTGCCTGAGGCAGAATCCCGGTTCCTAGCAAAGACAGAGAGACTGCATACAAACTGCAATTGTGTTAGCCCTTCCCTGATCTGAATTGCTATCATCCTTACAGGCGGCAGTTTTTTCTCCTGAATAACATGAAAATAGGAAAAACACTTATAATGATATATATTCAGGAGTTTTTTTCACTGCCAGCCTCTATTCACTGAATATTTTATCTGACAATGCCTGTAAACTGGTATTAAATACAACTATTATTATTATTATTATTAATGGTGGCTGGAACACCAAAATGGGCAATCCAGTGATGCAGGAAGACCATGGCAATATTTTCTGCCGAGGTATCCGATATCGGAATTGCAATTGGCCATCGTGTGAAACGGTCGATTGCTGTGAAAATATGTGTGTACCCACGTGAAGGTGGTAACGGCCCAACTAAGTCTAAGTGAACGTGATGGAATCGAACGTCCGGAACAGCAAATGTGCTTGGTGGGGTGAAGGTATGGCGATGCACTTTGTTTTTCTGGCAAGCTTAAACATTGCTTAGTCCAAAGGGCAATGTCAGAGTTCATCTTCGGCCAGACAAAGCGCGCAGCAATAAGTTTGCGACCGGCGCGGGTGCCAGGATGCGACAGAGAGTGAAAATGGTTAAACACTACCTTACGGTAGGATAATGGAACAACAGGTCGGGGAGTGCCTGTGAACCAGTGGCATAAAATCGTACCTTGTGATGCTGGAAGTGGTGCATCTCGAAGCTGCAGAGTACTAGATTTACGCAGAT
This sequence comes from Schistocephalus solidus, assembly GCA_017591395.1. Lineage (NCBI taxonomy): Eukaryota > Metazoa > Platyhelminthes > Cestoda > Diphyllobothriidea > Diphyllobothriidae > Schistocephalus > Schistocephalus solidus. Next base: position 7,883 of record WEDG01004564.1, read on the forward strand.
CAGCAATGGACTCTTCTTCTAGTTGGAGGTCTGCAAGCTTCGCCAGGTCAAAGTTGGATGACAAGGTGTTTATGTCCGGTCTCGATAATGCATCAGCAACGACATTGTCGCTGCCTCGGACGTAGCGGATATCAGCAGTAAACTTTGAAATAAAGTCAAGGTGACGCACTTCTCTGGGCGAGTACCTATCTGGTTTGGCCTTGAGGGCATAAGTAAGAGGTTTGTGGTCGGTATGAACCCGAAAATCTCTTCCCTCTAATAGGTGGCGAAAATGACGAAAAGCTAGGTATATAGCCAGGAGCTCACGAGAGAAAGTACTGTAGCAAGTTTGCGTCGGTTGTAGCTTCTGTGAAAAGAAAGCCAATGGCTGCAACTGTTTATTCACCTGTTGATGTAAGACTGCGCCGACAGCACTATTGGAAGCGTCAGTGGTCAAAATCAACTGCGTAGGAGCGTCAGAGTTGAGGTGGTGCAGCATAGTCGCATCAGCGACTGCCTTCTTGGTTGCCTCAAAAGCTGAGTGAGCTGCCGGTGAAAGTTCAATCGGCTTGCCTTTCGACTTCAAAAGATCAGTCAATGAAGCCAGTATTGTCGCACAGTTGGGAATGAAACGTCGGTAATAATTGACAAGTCCAATGAAACGTCGCAGTTGTGTGAGGGTCTTCGGAGACGGAAAAGATAAAAAGCTTTGCACATTCTCTGAAAGTGGTGTGATTTCGTGCTGATCGACGTGATGACCAAGGAAATCAAGAGAAGGAACGCCAAAAAGACATTTGTCGACGTTGAATTGCAAACCATGTTGCTGGAAACGATCGAACACTTGACGCAAGTGTGATGCATGTTCCGCTGGCGAAGAACTTGCGACGAGTATGTCATCAATAATGACAAAGGTTAACGAAAGACCGCGCAAGACCTCATCAATAAACCGCTGAAAGGATTGGGCGGCGTTACGCAAACCGAAAGGCATGCGGAGAAATTCGAACAAACCAAAAGGCGTTGTGATAGCGGTCTTGGGGATGTCTTCCTCAGCGACCGGTATTTGATGATATGCTCTCACAAGGTCGATCTTGGAGAAAATAGTCTTTCCAGCCAACATGTGAGAAAAATCGTGAATATGAGGAATGGGATACCGATCGGGGACAGTTGCTCTGTTCAAAGCACGATAATCCCCACATGGGCTGCAATCATCGGCTGATTTCTTGGGGACCATGTGCAGAGGAGAGGCCCATGGACTGGAAGAAGGGCGAATAATCCCCAAATTTAGCATGTGTTTGAACTCACTTCTAGCCACCCGCAGCTTTTCTGGATGAAGTCTGCGTGGATGGGCATGAACGGGTTGCCCTGTGGTAACTATGTGATGCCGAACTGTGTGCTGAACTTTTTCGGTAAACTGACAAGGTTTAGTGAGGGACGGATAGTCCTTCAAAATGTCAGCAAATGGCGAACTTGGAATAGTCAAGTGTATGCCAACCGAAGGTTCAGAGGTGACCGTACCGACGGTGAAAAGTCTGGTTGTAGTATCAATCAGTCGACGATGCTTCAAATCAACTGAAAGGCCGAAATGTGAGAGTAAATCGGCTCCAATAATCGGTGACTGGACGTCGGCTAGGATAAAGACCCATTGGAAACATCGCCTTAGACCAAGGTCAAGAGTTAGGGACTGTTGTCTGAATGTGTGGATGACGGTGTTGTTAGCAGCCTGCAATGAGAACTGCGAAAGCTTGAGGTGGTGACGCCTAGGAGGCGGGATAACACTAACCTCAGCACCGGTATCTAAAAGAAAACGGAGACCACTCGACTTATCGGTGATGTAGAAGAGGCGACTGGGTCGCGGTTGGCCAGCAGCAGTCGTCGCCATTACTGGCTGGCGTTGTCGTTTAACTGTTGCGGCTTCTGTGGGAATTTGCACGGTGGAATACACTTGCGTGCTTTCACGCCATAGGTACGATGGTACCTCACACGGTCTGTGGCTGCCATTCCCGTGATTTGGACGGTCGACGTTTATATGGTTGACGACTATTTGACTGGAGATTGTTGATGATAGAACACATGTTGCTGACTTGCGTGCAAAAAAGGCGTATGGTATCCTTTAAATCTTCATAATCACTGCAACGCACGATATTTGAGGCTTGCGAAAGGTCAGATGATGGTGCGGCCCGTCGATAGGCACTACAGCACGATGATAACGTCACATGGGGAGGGTCACGGTCTGACTTTGGAGTGCCTTGATGAGCAGGAGTGTCAATATTATCAGATCTGGAAATGGACACCGATGACTGTTGAAAACTAGAACATGCGGTACCGCTTGGATAGCATTCCATTATTCTGTCTGCATGAGTGGCTAATTTATCCGATGAGGTGCTCGTGTCGAGCATAGCCAATACCTGCTGCATGGGCAGGGAAAGCTTATCAAGCCAGATCTGTCTGAAAATTGCATCATCCATATGACGACCAGCAAGCAAAGAACGCATGTGTCGCATTAGCTGGGAAGGTGTTTGGTCGCCAAGTTCGACATGCGTGAAAAGCTCACGCAGCATTCGGTTGGCCGACTGGGCCACACAATTAATTACAGCATCCTTCAACTGGGTGTATGGCTCCTCAACAGGGATCGGATCAATCAGGTCTTCGACGTCATTGGCAACATCGAAGGGGAGTGATTGCACTACTTATGAATAACGCGTGCGTTCACTGGTGATACGGCGTGTCGAGAAATCTGCCTCGATCTGCCTAAACCATACGCGAGGGTTGCTTGGCGTTAATGGGGGCAATTTGAAAGAGAGGCTATGGACATCAAGAGAGTCTGCGTTAGTCTCATTTTCCGTCAAAGTAAGTGATATGGTGCGTAATGATAGAAAAGCGGGGTCACCAATTTTGTAGTGTAGACGAGGGTCGAAACTGCTAAGAACCGAGGTGTACAAAATAAATTAACGCTAAGTGGAGAATTGTGTCTAAACTACAAACGACAAAAGGACGGCAAAAATGTCAGAGGATTGTATGAATGCAGAGTCACGAAAAACGCAGCTTCTAGATAGCGAGTGTTGTTGAGGATTGTAATGAACTCTGAGCTAGATCCAGAAAGCTATACATCAAGGATGAAGAGCAGAGTCAGGAGTTCAATTGAGACGGCGATAAGTAGAATGCAATCGAGAAATGAAGATCAATCATTGCAATTGACTGAAAGTAATTGAGAGAGATCAGTACAAATAAGATTGCAGCGGTGACATGCAGCAGCGAAAACAGAAGACGTCCAACATGCCGGTTGAAGCTGGCTGTTGTGTTTTTATTTAGCAAATTTAAACAAGCGATCATATAGATTCAGGTGACCAAGAAAGATACAAAGATGTAAATTGTACAAATACCTACAGACCAAAGCCACACAGCTAAAACAAGATTATCATCATGCCGTCTCCTCAGTGGGACTTCTAGCAAGCACTTCCGACGCTGCCAACTATAATGCACAGCGTATTATGCAGTATAAACCAAATAATAAAGATAGTGTCCCCTCAGCCAAACCTCTGGCAAGTTTATCTTATTTGTATTCTGACACTTATAATACGAAAGGATTAACTGCTGCAGCGGTAAGGAGGGGAACTCAAAATAAAACGAAAGGAGCACCTCAAAGCGCTTTTACCAAAATCGAATAGATTGAATACATTGATTCTCCTACTTCAGTAAGGGGAGAATGTCGGAACCAAACGAAACGAGCACCTCTGACGCCACAACCTCAAAAGAACAGACGGAAGACACTGGTAATGGACCCAGTCACT
>WEDG01004567.1:0-13329 GCA_017591395.1 Schistocephalus solidus
ACTCTTTCCTTCGAAATGCAGGACGCGGATTCTGTGATCCCCCTTTTTACGATATTTCGTATACGATTTATGGATGAAGTCCTAATTTGCCCGCCCTTGCTAGGGTGGGAGTTTACAGAGGTGGCGTTACTCGTGGATGCTGGCACTTCAACACGAGAGGGATTTTTGACCGATGCTGTGTCTTCTGAAAAAGTTTTAAAACTATATTTTACCCTTTTGCTTAGACAGTATCTTCCCGGTGCTAACCAAATATAAATTCTAAATTCTAAATTGCAATAACTGCAAGTGTGTGCAGCTGATAGCGAGGTACAAATACAATAAATTGTCAATAATTAAGCTAATATTTTCAATAGGAATTGAAGAAATCGGTTTAAAATTCGAGAATTCACTTATCTTCAAATTTGAACCAACCGCCTTCGACCTTGACTTTTAAAAGTTGCCTATCGATACAAGCCGGCAGATCGCGACACCGTGCTTGATCTATTAAATTATGATCTCGAGGCCTTTGCCCAGTGGTGCTGCACATGGCGCCTTTCCATTTCTTGGCACAAATGTTCCGTTATGGTTGTCGGTGACAACCATCAGCCTCCTAAGCACTTCTTGGCACAAATGTTCCGTTATGGTTGTCGGTGACAACCATCAGCCTCTAAGCATAGACGGCCACGATATAAACGTACCTGGCGTTGTTAAGGTCCTGGGCATATCATATTGCAACGGTCTCAATCTTTCAGAGCATTGCGCCCTGATTGTCTCCAAAGAACGCAGAACTGCCGGGTTTATCCCCCGAAATTTTAAAATAATTGATATTAGACTCTGCCTTTATAAAATGTACGTTAGACGTTGCCTGGAATAATGCTCGTTTCTATTTCGCCTTCTGCGCGCTAGCGAACGGAAGAAAATAGAATCGGTCCAGCACTTCTTCACGAAAAGAATTTTATCGTTGAAGCACCGTAATCTGTCGTATCAAGAACGCTGTGGGCTTGTAAACATTGATCCCTTATGGTTTCGCCGAGTGCAGAAGGGACTCTTTTTGCTGTTTAAGCTTTTGAATAGTCGTACATTTTATCCCCTTACCACTGTGAGGCAGCTTGATCATCCTCGGCGCAGCAGTCATCGCAATGTCTTTTTATTTCTTCCATTAGCTCGCACAGTTAAGTATCGACGGTTCTTTTCAGTAAACGCCATGGCCATGTGGAATAAACTTCCCCATAATATAAAAATCCAGCAGAGTTATTCTTTGTTCAAGATAAATATTTCTAGTTTTTTGCATTCAGAACAGTTTCCAAGTATTCTGGGCACCGATACGGTAGAATCTGTTTTCCTGTTCGACGGAGTGCGCGGCATCTGAACCCGATCCCAGGTGTTACCTCGAGGGATACGGCACTGTCTCTGCAGCCTTCACCCGCTGACTTCTTCGGCAGACAAAGAGCAACCGTACACGGATGCTTACTTGCCTGGGGCAGAATCCCGGTTCCTAGCAAAGACAGAGAGACTGAATACAGACTGCAATTGTGTCAGCCTTTCCCTGATCTGAATTGCTATCATCCTCACAGGCGGCAGTTCTTTGCTCCTGAATAACACAAAGAAAGGAAAAACATTTATAATATTATATATTCAGGAGTTTTTTTCACTGCCAGCCCCTACCCACTGAATATTTCATCTGACAATGCCTGTAAACCGGAATTAAATACAACTATTATTATTATTATTAAAGACAGAAACAAAGCGCATGATTCAACCCCCCATTTCTAATAGACAGCAGGATGCAGAAACGGGTTTTTTCCCTGACAGTCCATTTTTTCTCGTAGTTCAGTGAGTCCCAGAGTCTTCTGGGAAAACGCCAAAAGAAAGAGTAAAACAGGATCTGCTGACATTCCAAAATTTATTGAATTATACGCAAGAAACTGGTGTGATAGTCGAAATCAAATAAATCTTTAGATTGGAGCCTCTCGTTAGAAATAAAGCGCATTAGTTTCGACCAAGACCATTGAAAGTGGTCCTGGGGAGCAAACAGCAGGTAGATTTATTGCTCTCTCGAAATTCTCAACTGCGAAAGAACCATCTTGGAGTGCATTTTCAGTCGGCTAACTCTCCCAACGATCGGATAAATATGAGGACATTGGTAGCAGAAGTGAAAAGACGTCAATACGACGGGGAACTGAACTTTAAAATTGATGACAACAAAATCATAAAAACGGTGCGCTCGTTTTTATGGAAACATCTGGTGAAATTGACGGCAATCACGCCGGTCAAAAGCCCTATCGAATGCCTAGAGATTATAATCGAGAAAGGGGACTGGATGTATGTTGTGAAATAATCATCGATAATCACCACGCGCAAGAAATAACCAACAATCTTCAGTGATCGAGAGAACGAAACAAGATGACAATGATGTACACAAATGAGCAGAGTCAGGTCAACAAAATGGTATAAAATCAAACTGGTCGTGGACCATTTACAACCTGACATCAAAGCTCTAACTGAAACATGGTTAAATAAGCAAATCGCAGACAAAGAAGCCAGGATAGATGAATTTCAGCCTGTCCGCATTGATAGAAACGGACGTATGGGGTGCTGGAATCGCAATGTTCATACGAGATGGCATTGACTACATTCCCGATGTGCCCTCACTAACTAGGAACGCGTTTTGCAAAATACTTAGTTGTAAACTGAAAGTCCCAAACCAACCAGACCTCTATATTGCCATGGTATATTGACCCCCAGGACAGCGGATGGACACGGACGAAGCACTCATCACAGAAGTCAAGCAAATCTGCCATAGCGAACACTTATTAATACTTAGAGATTTCAACGCTATCGGCGTCGTTTGGATATCGATGCGCTGCTCGCGATCAGGAAATTCATCCAAACGGAAATTACTTTAGTTAGTATCTGACGAGTTTCTTTCCAACACGTCACAATTGACATGCGATTCCGAAATTGGCAGCAGTTAAACTGTTTGGATATATCATTAGTAAACAAGACAATTGCATCCTTGGATTAAGTTCCCATACGCCCCTTTGACGAAGTGATCATTGCGTACTTGCTTGGGAGTACAGTCATTTTTCTCTGCCCGAATTTCGAGCAAATAGGGAGAGAAATGTATGGAAAGAGGATTATCCCAAAATGAAAGAACTACTAAATGCGATAGACTGGAGTCCTGCACATTTAATTTTATTTATTTATTGCCAGTTTACAGGCAAGGTCAAATATATATATATATATATATGACAAAGACGTTATACCGTACTTCCGACATAGATACTAGCTAATATATATATATATATATATATATATATATATATATAGATATATATATATATAGACAAAATATGTCTAAGATCAACAGGCAAGACGACGCTGTTTCACGGTCATTACCGATCATCAGTACATCGCCGGTAGGTAACTGGCGGGCGGACAAATGGGATCGAGTGAGATCCTTACCACATTAGTGAGTGTTACGCACTTGTTTGGCTTGTTTATGTACCTCACTGCACAAGGCATATGATGTACTGATGATCGGTAATGACCGTGAAACAGCTGTCTCGCGTCTTGCCTGTTGCACTCTTAGCAACATATTTGTGCTATATATATGGTATGTGTCGTATGACACAACGTTCGTTTATCGCCGGTAGGTAACTGGCGGGCGGACAAATGGGATCGAGTGAGATCCTTACCACATTAGTGAGTGTTACGCACTTGTTTGGCTTGTTTATGTACCTCACTGCACAAGGCATATGATGTACTGATGATCGGTAATGACCGTGAAAACAGCTGTCTGCGTCTTGCCTGTTGCACTCTTAGCAACATATTTGTGCTATATATATGGTATGTGTCGTATGACACAACGTTCGTTTATCGCCGGTAGGTAACTGGCGGGCGGACAAATGGGATCGAGTGAGATCCTTACCACATTAGTGAGTGTTACGCACTTGCTTATATATATATATATATATATATATATATATATATATATATATATATATATATATATATATATATATATATATATATATAAGTCACTTTAAGTCACTTTATTGAGGGAAGTAGGCTTTCGCCCTTGAGCTCCCTATTCATATGCAAAAATGTCAATAGTATAAATGTTTACAGTTATATATCTGAAAAATGAAAATGTAGGGTCATCGATATGTGTGGGCCAGGCGCAACCTGCCACTGTTTACACAATCTTCATTATATTGACAATAGTTTCTCAGAAAATGAGTATCTTGTTTGAATTCAAATGCGTCAATAGTTTCTGAAAGGACAACATCGTCAGGGAGTCCGTTCCATGCTCCAACGACCCTCTGCGAAAAGGCGTTCTGACGGACTTCCGTGTGGACAAACTTCCTCTGCAGTTTAAGGGGATGACCCCGCAGATGTTCCGTCCCAGCCAATTCGAAGAAGTCAGCAAATTCTACGGCACAATGTCAGCCTCTGACAATCCGGTAGGTTTGGATGAGGTCACCGCGTAGTTGCCTGTAATTTAGAGGACAAAAATCAAGTTCAACCAGTCTGGCTTCGTAAGGCAGATTATTAAGATTCTTGACCATCTTCGTAGCCCTCGCCTGCACTCGTTCCAGCTGTAGATAATCCTTCTTAAACCACGGACGCCAGGCCTGGATGGCATATTCCAAGTGAGATCGAACAAATACCCCGTAGGTTTTTTGGAAGCGTTCCTTATCAATCTGCACAAACCCACGTCTGAGCGCAAATAAGACCTGTGTAACGCGTTTTGCTGCCTTTAAACACCGTGAAGATGGTTTAAGTGAGGAGTGTATTAGAACACCGAGGTCCTTCTGTTCCTCAACAATTGAAAGGGGCTGCCCATTGAGAATGTATTGGTAGGAATCATCCTCCTCACTGGTCCTTCTGGTACGCAGTCTTAGGACCACACACTTCCCAACGTTAAAATTTAAGAGCCAACGAGCAGACCAGCTGTTAAGACGGTTGAGATCCTCTTGAAGTGCGTGCCTATCGAAATCAGATCTGATGACCCTCCACAATTTAACATCATCTGCAAAACATGATGGCGCTGCAATCCAGGTCGTCGACACAGTCGTTGATGTACACTAAGAAGAGTAACGGCCCTAATACCGAGCCTTGGGGGACACCACTTAGAACCGGAGTAGGTGTTGACTTCGAGGTATCGACGCACACAGTTTGCGATCTATCTGTAAGAAAGTCTGCGATCCATGTCAGCAACATTCCTCTTATGCCGATTTCAGATAATTTGTAGATGAGACGTTTGTGTGGGACAATGTCAAACGCCTTCTTGAAATCAGTGTATATGACGTCAACCCTACCATTTTCGTCCAGTGCACGAGTCCACTGCTCTTTTGAGAGTAATAAACTTAGACAGTACCTTCCCGGTGCTAACCAAATATAAATTCTAAATAAATAAATTCTAAATAAAACTAGAAAGACAGGAGCGATTCTGTCTGAAGCCATGCTGGAGATCTGAGAGTAATTGGTTTTCCTCAAGGAACTTCATGGTTGTCTTCTTGATTATTGATTCCATTATTTTACAGCAAATGGAGGTAAGGCTGACAGGCCGATAATTGTGGACATAAGATCGTGCACCACTCTTGTATATGGGGTATATATTTGCTGCCTTCCATTCGGATGGCAGTTTCCCTGATTCAATGACGAATTAAATATATGCGCTAGTGGTTTGCACAGTTCGCTGGCCATTTCTTTCAAGAACTTGGCCGGTATATCGTCCGGACCAGATGACTTCGCTTCTTTCAGATTGCGCAGTTCTCGTTCCACGAGAGGTTCCTGGAAGATTATATATTCAAGCACTGGACCGGCGTCTATAACAGCACTGTTGACGTGGTCAAGCTGAAATTCCGTTTCTCTAGTGAAAACTGAGGCAAAAAAACCGACCTAAGTACTCGGCTTTGTCGCAATTTTCAACGACTTCAACACAATTTTCATATATATATATATATATACAGTAGAGGGTCAAGCTGACAGTAAAAAAAACTCCTGATCGTTGTTTCATGTGTTTTCAGGAGAAAAAACTGCAGCTTATTGTGTAATTAAAGTTCTGGACAGGGACGCGTTAACACAGGTGCCCGGTGAAGAACCTCTCCATTCAGTGTTACGGATCCGGTATTCTGCACCAGCAGGTATGTCAGTGAGCGGCTGTTCGCTGTCGACTGAGAAATAAGCCGATTGAGGTCTGCAGAGCCAGTAATTTTTCCCCTCAGCATGAAGACTGGCACAGGATTCAGAGTCCGTGAATGCCATCAGAATCGAAGAGAGCTTCAACAGAGTCAGCACCCAAACGTTTTGGAAGGTGTCCTGAATGTAGAAAACTAGTGACAGTTCGCGTAAACAAGGGATAGCTTTGCTGAATTTTGATACTTCTAGGTAGCTTATTCCAGATTGCTTTAGCGTTTACCGAAAAAAACTGTCGGTATCTAACTCTGCGTGCCTGACCAAAACGCAGCCTGATTCGTCTTTATGAAATTGAGTCAGCAAATAGTAGAGAGTTGCCTTGCACTAAAATGGAGATCTTGTGTCTTCTGACCTGAGGGGGGGACAGCAGAAATAAAAAGGAATCTCAGGAAGAAAAGAATACTCTGGAGAACATGCGCCAGATTTAATAACCCGAACATTTTCCAGATTTTAATAAACAGCAAAATTGGTGTCGGAAACTTTTCAGAAAAGAAAGATGAGCTTTTGAATCAGAAATAGTCAAGGACATACAAAGAACCTCGAAAAGGTTCGTTGCTTACGTGAATAAGGCAAAACGAAATTGGGACTCTATTCCTTGTCTAAAAGTCTATCAGAGAAACAGGTTAACCGATAACTCTGATAAGACCAGCCTCTTATCCAATTTCGTTATATCCGTGTATACAAAGGAACCGCCTTTTGACGAGGAAGAATGCTTCAGTATTGCCGCACCTACACACAAAATAAGCACGATATCGTTCCTCATGGACACAGTAAGAAAAACTCTGAAACAGCTACAGCCCACTCAATCAACTGGCCTGGATGTCGTATCCGAAAAAGTTCTGAATGAACTCACCGACCAGTTGGCCTCTCCAATCTCCAAGATCTTCGAAAGTTCGATAGAGGCGATGGCTCTGCCTACTGAGTTGAAGATGGCCAACCTTACCAACATCTGTAAAGGAGGAGATAGGACATCACCAAATAGTTTCAGACCAGTCAGCCTCACAAGTATGTGTTTCGAAATGATGGAGAAGATAATCAAAACGGAAATGATGAGGCATATTGAAGAAAATAACTTGCTTAGTTCATACCAACATGGATTTAGAAGTGGTCGATCCTGCCTCAAAAACCTGCTCACAGCCATGAAAAGCTGGACGAAATCATTAGAAATGGGTTTGTCATTAGATGCGGTCTACATTAAATTTACCAAAGCCTTTGACAGGGTTCCGCAGAGACGTCTGATCTTTAAGCTGCGTCAAATGGGTGCGAATGGCAACCTAATCAAATGGCTGACCGACTTTCTCACAGACAGGCGCAAACGTGCTTGCATAGGAGACGCTAAGTAGCACTGGGAAACGGTTCAAAGTGGAGTTCTGCAGGGGAGCTTTCTGGGTCCCATTCTGTTCTTGATCTACTTGAACGACTGTCTTGATTGTTTATATGCGAGGTCATGTTCGCTGATGATCTGAAGTTAAGGAATTCAATATAAAAACAGGAGGATGCGCATAAATTACATAATATCTTGGATCTATTGCAAATATGGTGTGATGCGTGGTTTTTACACCTTAATTTAAACAAATGCAAAATCGTCCAACTGTGGTCTAGCTACAGAATGATGATTGGGTTTGAATATCAGTACTATATCAGCAGACACCAACTCGAGAAGTTAAATATTCTAAAGAACTTGGGTATGGGGATAACACCCAATCTTAAACCATCGTCGCACTATGCCAAGATAGCAAAGGAATTTATGTGTATCCAAGGAGGGATCAGGAGATTCTGGTTGATTTTGACTAAGAGCTTATTGGGCGCGTGTTTGTAACATTTGTCCGCCGGGTGTTGGAATATTGCGTTCAGGCGTGGCACTCCTGGACAAAGCATGATTATACTCTGTTGGAGAATGTTCAGCGGAGGGCGACCAAACTATTCAGTGGATTAGAACGCCTACCTTATGAGGGCCGAATAGAAAGACTAAACTGTTTCCTCTCTCTTATAGGCAATACAGATGGGATATGAACTTGTCTTCAAACTTTTTAGAATTTAGAATTTATATTTGGTTCGCACCGGGAAGGTACTGTCTAAGCAAACATTAGTAACGAAATAAAGTTATGACAATGTGTGCAGATAAAATATACAAATTCATAAATTGTCCTGCTATATCAACAGTTAGCAATGTTTTAAAATTGATGGTGAACTAGAAAAAATAGGCAGTGAAAAAAAACTCCTACCATGAAAATGGAGGCAGAGTTCAATAGGCCTTCATTTTCGAATAGAAGGTAGGAGAAAAAAACCGCTTAGGAAAAAATCGTCAGGTGGTAGAATAGGGTAATACTGCAGTAGCATTTCAGAATGAGATAATGAAACGTCGAGGTGATTCATTCTTGATCAATTAGGCGTATGAAACAGAATCTCATGAAAATGCGTCAATGAACTTTAGTCCTCAGCATCATAGGATCCAGAATTGAATTCTGATGATGGTTAGTATCCAAAGAAACCGCAGCATTTAAGACTGTGGACCACCGAATTTGTACGTCCGAATGACGTCATCGTTTGGATACATTCATCTTCATTCTGTATAGCTGTTTTAACTTCATTTTTGCTATTTCTAAACCTTGAAAAACAGGTTTTTTTTACTTAAAACAAACTCGTCATTTCAACACTGCTATTTAAGCAAACAAACAAACCAAAGCTTAAGTGTTTAATGAAAAGAGGAGTTTGTTTTAGGTTTTTTCCTGTGTTCTAAGGATTTGACGGCGCCAAGCAGTGCCAAATCAATAAACCTATTATCACTTAGTGCTCGAGACTCCCTACGCTTATCTCGCGCGAGCCTTATTGTCGATGCTAATTCAAATATTTGTGCAATCCTTAAATGAACTGACAAAGAGCTTTTACATGAATCTTTAAGTTGCTTTCGTAATTTTTTAAGTCTGTTCTGGAGAAAATGCGGAACAGTAGAAGAAGCTGAATGTGAATTTAAAATCTTAAACGGGATAAAAGCCTGGATTTTTTCTGTGAGGCTCTGCAATAGCTCACGGAAAAAGTTTAGATCGTTGATTGAGAATATGCTATGCCAATCTAGAGTGCTTACGAAATTATTTACTGTTTCATGGTTTATGTTAGCAAAGTCGAGGTTATTGCATTTAACCTCAGGCTTCGTAAGAAGGGGAATTGGAAAAAAACAGTGAATTATTGCATGATCACTTGTAAATAGATCATGATGGAAATTCATAAAGAGAGGGTGAACATCGTTTGTAAAAATTAAATCTAAAATGTTGTCATTTCTAGTAACTGATCTGACCAGTTGGGACATGTTTGTAAAGTTAATAGTATCGACCAATTTCTGATGTTTAGGCGGAGAGAAATTGGCCTGCCAGTCAATGTCTGGCAGATTAAAATCACCTACGATTATTTTGACATCAAACTGAGTGTCTGCAACTTTTTCAAATAGTTCACAGAGCTCGCTTTTATTGCCAGAATAACACGGAGGATTATAGACACAGCCAATTACCGTTTTTTATTGTGCGGGAGGATGACTGAAGCAAAGCATACATTTCCAGAAAAGGACAAAATGCTCAGCTGAAAAGAGAAATGAACAAAGGATGACTTAATATAAAGGAGGCAACCACCGCCACGTTTTTCAGCGCGGTCTTGTCGGTACAAATTGAAATTATCTATAGCAAGTGTCGAGTCAGAAATAAGAGAGTGAGCTCAGGATTCAGTTATGCACAGCACATCTGGATCAAGCTCAAAGGCTACTGTTCTAAGCTCAGCCATCTTATTTACAACTGACCTCGCATTGAGTGAAACTAAGCTGAGCGTATTCCTGAGCGGCAGGTTACGCTCATCAGTATTTATAAAAAAGGATAATTTGGTGGCGGAGACGAAAAACTGGAAAGAAGAAACGAAAGGTGGGAAACAAAATTGCTCTGGTCTACAATTTGTCGAAATGTTACTGTTAAGAGAACTGAGATTATTGTACAGCGGCATATTTGGATGAAAACCTTGGAAGGGAAGGCTATATTGTGGCGTTTGAAAGATAGGAAGTGGCATAGAAATGAGATTTTGAGGGACGTTAGCCAAAATTGGCGGAAAACGTGCATTTGAAAAAGGAATAATTGATTTCGAAAAACTGGTAGCATAATTAGAAGCGTTAATTATTTGGGGATTTCGGACAATTTTTGGGTTTGGAAAGATGCTAACGTTAGCGTTCGCAGCTTTAGTAGATGCTGAGGGGTTAGCAGGTTTCCCATAGGTAATGCCATTGCTGATCCTAAAGCCTGGATTAGCCACAGATTTAGATTTACTAGGAGTTTTCTAAGGATTAGTAGATTTTGCAGGTATAGCCGGCATGGTTTGCTTGGGATGAGAAAGAAGTGGAGTTGACACAATGTCCCTCAAACCAGAAACAAGGTTAACGGGTAAAGATTCAGCTGGAATCGAAATTCCTGTCGATCCGGAGGGCCGTGGGCTTGCTTGAGCTACAGGAAAAACCTCTGAGATAACTTTTGGTATTGAAGGTGTAGACCAAGGCTTCTTGTTTGCTAATGAGGGTGAAACCCGACGTTCCATTGGGGTTTTATCCCTACAGATAAACAACCTGTTTTTTTCAAATATTGAGCTGAGTGCTCATGCCTAGAGAAAAATAAGGTCAACTTCAATCGCTGAAAAAAAGTTTGACCAGAATAGGAGGGTTTTTACTACGGGAAGATAACCTTTTAGCTTCAGCGACTTTTAAAGTTAAAGCCGCACGAGTAAAAGAAATGAAATGCAACGTCCAGGGGGATTTTACTCTTGGGAACGTTTTTAAAAAGAAAATTGAAACTTCTCTTATGTCGGTCAAGTGACTCAGTACTGACCATGTTTATAAAAGGCTCTAGTTTCACACATTGTTGAGAAGTGAGTGAAGACAACTTTCCCTCAAAAATGGTACCAAGGATCGTGAAGAGAGAACCATATTTATACATAAAGGTATTAAAGTTTTCCAGGGCGTCAAGGTCTAATTTCTTCATGCTTAAGGTGGGTTGTTCTAGTGGAAGTTTTACGCGAAGAGGATGTTTGCGTCTAATTACTGACTGGGGTTTCATATTGGTTTTTAAAATATAAGTACTTTTTCAAATCAATAATACGAAGGAAAAATTGTTACTAGTAACGTTTTTACGGAATAAAAAGATTTAATATTTTTAAGCAAGTCACTGCAAGCAAATATCTGCTAGGTAACGAGTTTAAACTGAAAGTAGAATTAGCGAAGAGGCTATGCAGGATGAAAAATTATATCAACTGGTATACCAGTTAATACAAATTATTCTTCGCTGAAAATAAGGTAAACTTACAAATTTTTTACTTTATTTCTAGAATTAGCCTTTAGATTCCGTCGTTTTTGACGTAAATCTGCGAGAAATTTAATGAGGCTATGTAGGGTGAAAAAAAGTTTAAAAAAACTCTATATTTCTCCCTTTTGCAATTGCAATAACTGCAGGTATGTGCAGCTGATGATGAGGTAGAAATACAATTAATTTTCAGTAATTAAGCTAATATATTCTACAGGAAACGTAGAAATCAGTTGAAAATTTGAGAATTCACTTATCTTCAAATTTGAACCAACCGCCTTCGACCTTGAGTTGATTGTGCTCTTGAAATTGCCGATTTTTTGAATTGGCAAATATGGCAAATCTCCGAGGTCACCAATGCAAACTGAAAAGAAACCATGCCAAACTTGAAGTGTGGGCTAACTTCTTTTCCAACCGAGTGATTGATTAATGGAACGAACTGCCAACTTCGGTTGTTGAGGCTGAAAGCGTTGAAATGTTTATTAGAAGACTAGATGAATTTTTACTTGATCGAAATATATTCAGTCGACACCAATAACCTATATACCATAAACATATTGCCATGTAAACTTTGTATATTTCGCTATCGTCTTTATAATACTAGACTTTTTCAAGGCTCAGCCTATTTCCGTTATGTATACTGAATTTTACTGAATTAAAACAATAACCAAAGAGGGTTTGCGCGGTATCTTGAAGGACACCGCTTACATAAGGGATCACAGGAGATAATGAGGAGCACACCATGTCCTAATGCCTTTGAACTTACTGTTGGGTATAGTGTGTCTAAGAAAAATTATTCAGTTAGAAAAAAACATTCTTAAGATGTTGTTTGCATAATGTAATGCGGAAAAAAAGGCTGCTGTTTGCTTCTTGAAAAGTGTAAATAGAAAGCACTTTCGCATGTATTCAATTCATCATTTGAATCAGGGAAACTGCCATCCGAATGGAAGGCAGCAAATATATGCCCCATATACAAGAGTGGGGCTCGATCGTATTTAAACAATTATCGGCGTGCCAGCCTAACTTCCGTTTGCAGTAAAATAATGGAATCAATAATTAATAAGTTGACTACGAAGTTTCAGGAGGAAAACCGATTACTCTCAGAGCTCCAGCATGGCTTCAGATAGAAGTGCTCCTGTCTTTCCAGTTTATTGCTCTCCACAGAGCAGTGGACTAGCGCATTGGGGTTGACGTCATCTACACTGATTTCAAGGAGGCGTTTGACAGTGTCCCACACAAACGTCTTATCTATAAATTATCTAAAATTGGCATAAGAGGAATTCTGGTGACATGGATCGAGGATTGTTTAACAGGAAGATTGCAAACTGTGTGAGCCGATACCATGAAGTCAATACCTATTCCGGTTCTAAGTGGTGTCCTTCAAGGCTCCGTCTTAGGGCCGTTTCTCTTCTTAGTGTACATCAACGACTGTGTCGATGACCTAGGTGGCAGCGCCGTCATGTTTGCAGACAATGTCGTGTTTTTCTACGGGTTCTTACTGTGCATGAAAAAGTTTCACGATATTAAACGAAAGGTTTTTGATATATTTGATCTCATCAACTAGACACTTTTCTTCGGATAGCTTCATGGCATGCTCAAAAATACGTTCAATCAAGGGCAGAACGGAAATGTAATTTTGCAGATGGAATCGACGAGAGATTTTACGTAACCTACGGCAAAAAAGATGCACGGAGATAAATCTCATCCATGACATGAAGTTTTTTCTTCTTATTGATTAACTTCCCTGATAACAATTCGTACGCGAATCAGACGCGAATCGGATCCGACAGTACGAATTTTCGGACGCGAATCGGATCCAAAA
>WEDG01004573.1:0-48100 GCA_017591395.1 Schistocephalus solidus
TATTTTTTTCTCAAATACACTGAACTGAACTGAACTGAACTGATATGAATGTTAGTACTGATTAATTGTTCCAAGTTCTATGTCCACTTATTTCTCGTTTTTTCCCGTATGAAAATAATTAGTGTCAAGTTTGTAGTCTTTCTCCCTTTATCATTCCACCGTAGACTGCGTAAACTTTCCCGTCGTTTTCATCTACAAAACGACAATTCCATTCTGCCCTTGATCCAACAAATCTTTGAAGAGACTAAGAGGCTGCTTAACGAAAAACAGCGGTTCAATGAGGTCAAATTTTCCGAAAATCCTTGGTTAAATGTTGCGAAACTCTTTTCACGCACAGTAGAAGCGCAGAGAAAAACACAGCACCCCATAGGTTGAGACGCCTTAGAAAACCCTATAGTTGACGCTATGTTGACAGCTGATAGCTTCAATGCTCTCTTGTCCAGAACTTTAAGTGTAAATTCGGTCCCTCCCTTTCCAAACATCGGGTTTTGAACCGGTAACGTCCTCGAAACTATAACTTTTACCATCTGAGACGTGACCGTAGCCATTCGGCATTTTCGTCAATCTAACAGTTCTGCACCAGATGGCGTCACGGTCAGCGATCTTAAGGCGGATGCAAATGATATATTTTCCCCCCTTATGTATAAGATATTCAATCTTGCTCTTGAAAGTGAAACCTTCCCTTTTTTATGGAAGGAATCGCACATTCTGCCTATACCCGAACACGGCCGACCTAGATCATTTGACGATTTTAGGTCAATAACTACACTGCTAGCAGCCTCGAAGATCTTAGAGACCTTGATAAAAAACAAGATGATGCGTCACCTAACAGAAAATAACCTACTTAATGTTTTTCAGCATGGGATTCTCGAAAAAAAAATCTTGTTACACTAGCCAACTCTCTTTCTTTGATCATGTGATAAAATCTAGAGACAGCGATTTGACACTTGCAACCGTTTATTTCGATTTCACAAAGGCGTTTGATCGTGTTTACCATGACCTCCTACTGCTAAAAGTTGCCTCGTTCGGTATATGTAACAAGCTTCTCAACTAAATATACTACTATTTGAATGCTCGCGCACAACGGGTTAAAATTTCCGATGTTATCTCCAACCCCACGCATGTGAGGAGTGGAGTTATTCAGGGTTGCGTGCTCGGGCCACTTCTATTTTGCCTTTTTGTTAGCGATGTTCCTGATTGTTTCTAGTATGGTAGGCCCTTTATGTACGCTGACGATTAACAGGTTGCCTATCGATATCAACCGGTTGATCGCAACATCGTGCTTGAGTTCTTAAAAAAGGATCTTCAGGCCTTCGCTCAGGGGTGTCGCACATGGTGCCTTTCGCTTTCTTGGCACGAGTACCCCGTTATAGTTATTGGCGACAACAATCAGCCCCATATAAGCATAGACGATGAAGACAAAAAATAAGCCTGAAGTTATAAATGATCTGGGCATATCATATTCTAGTAGCCTAAATATGTCAGACCACTGCGCCCTGATTGTCTCAAAAGCACGCCAAACCACTGGGTTTATTCTCAGAAATTTTAAAACTCTCAATATTAGGACCAGCCTTTATAAAATGTATGTCAGACCTAGTCTGGAATACTGCTCGTTTCTATTTAGCCTTCTGCACGCGAGTGAACGGAGGAAGATAGAATCAGTGCAGCACTTCATAACTAAAAGTTTTCACTTCAGAGCACAGAAACCTGTCCTACCAACAACGCTGTGAGCTACAAGCCTCGACCCATTGTGGCCCCGCAGATTACAAAAGGGTTTATTTTTACTGTTTTAACTTTTAAACAGTTGTACCTTTAATCGCCTTACATCTCTGAGGAAGCTCAACCACTCTCGGTGCACCAGTCATCGAGATGTATTTTTATTTCTTCCTCTAGCACGCACCGTTAGATACCGTCAGTTTTTCAGCTTAGTCCGCAGTCGACAGCAAACAGCCGTTCGCCGACCTACCTTTTGGTGCAGAATACCGGATCCATGATACTGGAAGGATAAGTATTACACCACACACCTGTGTCAACGCCTCCCTGTCCTGAACTTTAATCCCTCAATAATCTGCAGCTTTTTCTCCGGAAAACACTTGAAAGAACGATCAGCAGTTTTTCCACTGTCAACTCAACCTTCTACGGTGAATCTCTTTTGACCTTGAGTGTAAACTGGGAATAAATAAAAGCTTTGGATGTTAATTAATGGAGAAAATAATTAAAACGATTCTGATGAGGTAAATTCAGTATCAGTATCAGTATACTTGAGAAAGATGTAGGTGAGTCACTTTTGAAGTTCCTTTTTTTACATGTGAGTTGTGGCATCAAAAATGTATTTCGATATGTTGGCGAGGCCAATTGATATGAGTTGAAAAAGAGCAGACAGTGGAAAAAAACTCCCGGTGATATTTAGGAGAAAAACTGTCAACTTTGGGGAGGGGGTCCAACGGGGGCATCGCGGAGGCCACACAAATCAGCATTGAAGTGCGGATGGTGCAGCCTAATGCTCCCTTGCTGATTGCAGTCCGTTGAGTGATTTCAAAGGCGGAGATATCCGCCCAGATCATCCTCGGAACGTTGCGATTAAAACCAAGGGAGAACGTTCATACACCACATGGACGATGGCCGCCAGGTCCAGCTGATGCGAACGTTCACGGTGTCACCAAGGTATATATATATGAAAAGAAAAATGCTCTTCGGGAAATGAAGTTTTACTCGTAAATTTCCAAGTTGGTGACACCAACCCGTCGTCAGACGAAATGAACAGAGGAGAAAGTGAAGTGGCACGACAGGACAGATGGTGACAAACAAACAGCTGGTGTGAGTTGGTGGTGGGTGGACCAATAATAGGGGCATGTTTTTCTTTTCATTATACTATCTCGGGATGCAAACCACCTCTGTTATTCAATATATATATATATATATATATATATATATATATATATATATATATATATATATTTCGAAGCAAAGACGTACTTTGGGAAACAAAAGGTAACTTTATTATGTAAATTTTTGACGCTGCTACCCCAGGTCGTCGTCAGACTTGTGGTTAGTGTGCAAAAAACAGTTTAAATTTAACACGTGCCGGAAAAATCGATCTTGCTTAGTCATTCCTGCCAATTGTTGTAATTTGGGGTGTATTTCCATTTTGATTAGCTCTCCCCTCTTCCCACTTTCTTTCAGGTTGCCGTACACATGGTCCAATTCGATGTGTCACACACTAACCACACACTTACCAATAACCACACTAACCACAAGTCTGAAGATGACCTGGCGTACCAGCGTCGAAAATTTACATTATAAAGTTACCTATTGTTTCCCAAAGAACGTCTTTTCTTCGAATTATACTTCTTGGTATGCCTATTTTCCAATTGACATATATATATATATATATATATATATATATATATATATATATATATATATATATGGAATGGAACCGACAAAGACAAGGGAGACCGGAATGGCCATTTCTGGCTTATTAGCCGTCATCAGCCAGTCATACCCAATCCCAAGTGTGGCACACCTGGGATTCGAACCCGCGACCTTTGGTATTTGAGTCGAACGCTCTACCATTTGAGCCACGGGCTCGTTGTTTTTGTCGGTTGTGATCGGGAATATGATGATAGTGTGGGGCTCACCGATCTGCTTAAGGAACATACATGTTCCGTTGTGCCCTGGAGCTCAGACTAGAGCCCTCGCAGGCGGTCGCATAGCGACGTGTAGCATATGATGGAATGGAACCGACAAAGACAAAGGGAGACCGGAATGGCCATTTCTGGCTTATTAGCCGTCATCAGCCAGTCATACCCAATCCCAAGTGTGGCACACCTGGGATTCGAACCCGCGACCTTTGGTATTTGAGTCGAACGCTCTACCATTTGAGCCACGGGCTCGTTGTTTTTGTCGGTTGTGATCGGGAATATGATGATAGTGTGGGGCTCACCGATCTGCTTAAGGAACATACATGTTCCGTTGTGCCCTGGAGCTCAGACTAGAGCCCTCGCAGGCGGTCGCATAGCGACGTGTAGCATATGATGGAATGGAACCGACAAAGACAAGGGAGACCGGAATGGCCATTTCTGGCTTATTAGCCGTCATCAGCCAGTCATACCCAATCCCAAGTGTGGCACACCTGGGATTCGAACCACGACCTTTGGTATTTTGAGTCGAACGCTCCACCATTTGAGCCACGGGCTCGTTGTTTTGTCGGTTGTGATCGGGAATATGATGATAGTGTGGGGCTCACCGATCTGCTTAAGGAACATACATGTTCCATTCCATCATATGCTACACGTCGCTATGCGACCGCCTGCGAGGGCTCTAGTCTGAGCTCCAGGGCACAACGGAACATGTATGTTCCTTAAGCAGATCGGTGAGCCCCACACTATCATCATATTCCCGATCACAACCGACAAAACAACGAGCCCGTGGCTCAAATGGTAGAGCTTTTGACTCAAATAACAAAAGTTCGCGGTTTCAAATCCCAGGTGTGCCACACTTTGGATTGGGTATGACTGGCTGATGACGGCTAATAAGCCAGAAATGGCCATTCCGGCTACCCTTGTCTTTGTCGGTTCCATTCCATCATATGCTACACGTCGCTATGCGACTGCCTGCGAGGGCTCTAGTCTGAGCTCCAGGGCACAACGGAACATGTATGTTCCTTAAGCAGATCGGTGAGCCCCCCACACTATCATCATATTCCCGATCACAACCGACAAAACAACGAGCCCGTGGCTCAAATGGTAGAGCGTTCGACTCAAATACCAAAGGTCGTGGGTTCGAATCCCAGGTGTGCCACACTTGGGATTGGGTATGACTGGCTGATGACGGCTAATAAGCCAGAAATGGCCATTCCGGTCTCCCTTGTCTTTGTCGGTTCCATTCCATCATATGCTACACGTCGCTATGCGACCGCCTGCGAGGGCTCTAGTCTGAGCTCCAGGGCACAACGGAACATGTATGTTCCTTAAGCAGATCGGTGAGCCCCACACTATCATATATATATATATATATTTATATATATGGCACATATATTATACTGAATTTCCGACATAGGTACTAGCTAAATGCCCAGACACTTGTTTAACCGATGTTTCTGCTGCTACGTGACGCAGCAACGAGGGTTTCGGCTTCTTAGTGGGTCCCCCAGTGTTCTTTTTGCGGTTTCTGGCAAGTCCTTGAATTAAACCACAGGAGTCCTTGGAGAGATGTAGGGTGTATTGTTTATTGCATATTTTGAGGGTTATTGGCATTGTCCTTTTTAACCGTATTTATGTAAATTCGAAATTATAAATGCAAGGATAAACAGACGATATAATATACAGCATGTTATATAAACGCTGTTAATAGCGCAGAACGTGAGGAAAATAATCCCCTTAACGGCGTTTTTTTAGTCCAACCCTACCCTTATTGTTTTATAATAATACTAATAATGTTAATTGTTTTTCATGCTGATTTACAGGCAGTAGCAGACGAAATAAGCAGTGGGGATCAGGCTAGCAGTGAAAGACACCTGAATATGTGTCATTATTTGTGTTTTTCGTATCTTTATGTTATTCGGGAGAAAAACTGTTGTCTGTGGGATGGAAGGCGTTCAGATCGGGGGAAGGGCTACCATAAGTGCACTTTATTTGCAATCTCTTAGTCTATTTTAGAAACCAAGGTTCTGCTCCAGGCGAGAGTGCATCCGTGGACGGTTGCTCGCTGCCTGCTGAAGAAGTCAACGAGTGCAGTTGGTAGAGATGGTGCCATAACCCTCAAGGTAAGCCCTGGGTTCGGGTTCAGATGCCGCGCACTCTATCGAACCGGAATACGGATTTTACCATGTCGGCACCCAGAATTCTTGGAAGCTGCTCTGAATGCAATAAACTAGTAATAGTTCACTGAAACAAAGAATAACTTGTGGTAATTTATTCCATATGGCTATGGCATTTACCGAAAATAAATCGACGATACTTAACTGTGCGAGCTAATGGTCAAGTTTCCTCACAGGAGTAAGGGGATTAAATGTAGGACTATTCAAAAGCTTAAACAGTAATAAGAGTCCCTTCTGTAAGCGGTGAAACCATTAGGTATCAATGTTTATAGACCCAAAATGTTCTTCATAGGCCAAATTGTGGCGCTCCGATGATAAAACTCTTTAAGTAAAGAAATGCTGGACCGATTCTATTTTCTTCCGTTGACTAACGCGCAGAAGGCTATGTAGAAACGAACAGTATTCCAAGCCAGTCCTAACATACATTTTATAAAGTCGGAGTCATATATCGAAATTTTTAATATTTCGGTGTAGTTCTCCGTGCTTTGGAGACAATCAGGGCACAATAACTTGACGGACCCAGATCCTTAAAAACATCAAGCACAGTTAGGTCGTGGCGATCTGTGCTTAGTTGAGGTCGGCGGTCGTCGCCAACAACCATAACGGAGCATTTGTGCAAAGAAAGGGAAAGACGCCATGTGCAGCACTTCTGGGCAAAGGCCTCAAATCGTTTTTTAATATTTCGAGTATGGTGTCGTGATCTGCTAGCTTGTATCGATAGGTAACTTTTAAATCATCGACATATATATATATATATATATATATATATATATATATATATATATATATATATATATATATATATATATACATATATAGGACCTAGCATTCCGAAATAAACATTGTGCATAATTGACAAAAAGACAAAATAAGGGTGGGCCAAGCACACAAAACTAAATAACTCCATTCCTCACACGTGCGGGATTGGACACCCAGATCTCCCCTACCCCTACCACATTGCTAATTCACAAGTGCCTACTTTGGTGCCTATGTTTAGTTTGCTACTCACATAGCTTCACACACGACGTTGTCCTTGGTGTAATGAGTCTTTGTATTCTTGGATAAATCTAACGATTTGCATTGAACTTTTGGAAAGTCATCTTGCGCTCTATCTGCCAAAATTTTTATTAAGACAAAAATTGTGGAGCTTTTGGCCAAGACGTGAATGGCTAAATAAAACGACTTAGCAATAAAGAATACAGAAGACTAGTTGGCGAGCATACGCGTGCTTTCGCTAAATTCTCATCAGGCCGGTGCATTTATATGGGAACGGAGTAAAAGCTAACACGTATAATCAGTAAGGTTCATCTCGTCATACAAGTAAGTCGTGTTAAAAGGGGAGGGGGGGTGGCAATAAGAGACAAATGGTTAAGTGGCAGTGAGGGTTTCATGGTCATTCACGAAGGGGAGGGGGAGGGGAGAGGAAGAGGAGACGGCCTGTAGTGCATGTAAAAAAGCCGTCGTTAGCCATGCCAAGCGCGGAGCTTGTAGGAGGTTCTCTTGTGCGCACAAGACCGGCTTTCTCAACCGAATGACAGTGGCTTCTGCTGTTGCTAGCAGCCGCTGACCCAGTGAAGTGGGATAGTTTGGTGGCACTTTATAAATCACAAGAAAAGACAATTAATTTAGCAAGCCAACCGCCCGAAAGTTAAGCTGGGCGTCAAGAAGCCACAAGTCCATCCACGCCAAGTAGATGATTCCAAGACAGCCTTTATCATTGATAAATGTAAAAAAATCAGTAATTTATAATTGTATGGACGTAATGTTTACGAATTTACCAGATTGCCAAACTTGTTTTTATCTTCCGGAGTACGGAGCACCATTGTTGTTAAGGCGGTATCTTTAATAATTCTGCAGCGGTTTCGGTTCTAACCAGAAATCCCAGAAGAGGATTGACCTTTCTTATAGTAAATACCTTTCGTTTTTGGGCATACCCTTCTAGAATGAATTCCAGGACCTTAAAGTTGAGAAGCCGAAATCAAAATACACACAATCGACCATTAATTTGTCTTACAAGGGCAATGCTTCCGAATTACAGTCGAAGCCATGTAAGTTCTCAGTGGCGATGGCAAACTCATTTTATGATTCCTTATATGATTGATTTATTACAATAGTCGGAGAGTAGATACAGACTCGCATTATTCTTGTCGATCGATTAACTCGTTTTTCAGTACCAGTTTATCGTTTCTTTGACATGATTACGCAGCTATTCGCCAGGGTGGTTTGCAACTGGTCGGTAAACTGCAAGGAACACGTCGCAACCCACCTCCCCCGCCATGGATACCTAGTCTTAAAGCTGAAATGGGCGGGCAAGACACTAGGATAAATCTCGTTCCACCTGGGGGCTCAGGATGGGGCACGGGACCAAATGCGACATCGACTTCACAACCAGGATCGACGACCACGTCTTCAACGATTCTCAAAGATGACGAAAAAGGTGAACCGAAAGCAGGATCTGAGAATGCTCAGGCAGCTTCTTCAACCGAACAGAATCAGTTAAACCCCACTGCCAAACTCTCACAGAAACGTAAGCTTGGTTTACTTTTGCTGTGGCCTATAAAATGCTTCTTTGCCCCGAACCAAAGGTCACTGCACATTTCCTGCTTTAGTTATTATTTCCGACAGAAATTCAAGTTCGATAATTACATTTCGTTATTTTTTAGTATATTTAGCTGGTAGCTGATTCTTACGCGTCATTATATTTATCTTTTATGCTCCCATTAATTTCAAGTTGCTTACTTAGTAAACGTTGCTTTCTGCGAATGCAGGCTAAAATTCCTCAGTCTCTCCGGATCCGTTGCATGCCATGTTTTTGTTTTACGTTGCTTTATCTGTTCTGTTCTATTTCATACCATTTTCCCTCAGCATTTTTCGCACCTCGACCGAAAATCGCGTCTTCCAAAAGCGGAGCAGACGGTTTGCAGGAGTCTCTATCAGGCTCAGTCATGTCAACTGGCCCAACAGTCCCGTTCTACCACCGCCAACCCACCACGGTAATTTTAGACAAAGATTCGTTCAGTGCTCAATTTTTTTTCATGAGCATTACCTGAATAGATTTCAGGTACAAACACCCCATATTTTTAGTTTACGTTGTTTTTACAGCCTGGGACCTGGTCTTAGTTGCATAACTGGCTTTCACGGACCCAGGCCTTTCGATCCTTTCATACATTGCCTCTGTTCCACACTATAATGGTATCAGAACTAAAAACTGGAATCCACACGAAATTTTAAGGCCTTCTAAATTTAAGCTAACTTCCATTATTAGGTCGTTTCCGCGTTGGAAACTTGCATCAGTGCCATCGTGTTACCAAGAATTAATCCAAACATGTGCACCTTGCGTTAAGCGTTCATGGTCGCTCTTTTAAATGGGTTTTCTGATATGAGTCTTAAATGTTAACCATAAACAAAAATTTCCATCAGAGACGTACGTGAAATAAGTCAAAATTTCCGGTTTTCTCACTAAAATGTTTCCGTGTGCGTCATCGTAAATAATACAAGGAAGCGTTTTTTTGCAATCCTTGAGGTGTCACCCATTTTGCTTGAACTGGTTTTCACATAAAGAAAATTCCCTTTGTCACAAAATCTATTTCCTAGGATTTTTTCTTGTCTCTTCACCCTTTTACAAAGAACTTATCTCAACACATTATATTAACCTATCATTAGCAGACCATTTCCATGCCGGATACACCTGTACCGGACTCCCCTTCGACACCTGATTTGCCAGTTGGAGAGGATAGTAAACAGGATAAAGCCGCATCGAGTAATCCCTCAACGGTTCACACTGGCTGGGCAGCGGTAACGAACGAAGAACCAGATTTCCAGGAGCGCATCAATTTCAGTGATGATGAAGAAGCTGAAACCAGTTGTTCGAGCTCCGTTAACCGAAGTCAAATCCCCCCCGCGACAGAACCTTGTTGGACTGATTCGCTATCTGGTCAACAATCTGCGCAAACACCGACTTCATGTCTCCCTCAGACCACTTGGAAAGCTCCAACTCCCACAATTTCTTCGTCCGTTACGACCATGGTTTCCCTTCCTACGAGCTACAGTGCCTCTCCTGACCACATCTTCCACGGTAAGTCTTCTAAGTTTTTTTTTTCATGTTATTTCTTAACCCTCATGTAGTCACCGATCGCTGTTTACGTAGTTTTACACGTTCAGTTAATGAATAATTATTTTTAACTCGTCTTTTAACCACCTTTTCCTTTCGATTCACTCTCGTTACCAGCAGCCAATGGGAATGTCATGATTCCGGAACCCCCCATGATGCGCGACCCAATGTCTGCTGTACAAGCATTTAGTACCATGTCCCTTTACAATACTGATGCGCAACTGCAAGCCCAGAGGGAAGCCCGAACTCGTGAGTATCAGCATGCTGTCAATCGTGCATTGATGGAACGCAGGAAAACGAGCTATATGGAGGCCGCTGAACCGAAACCAGTAGAAACTTCATCAAGCCCACTAGCGAAAACCATTGCTGATTCCCGCATGTTCCTGCAGTCACATATATCGTCGAGCAGCAGCCAGCCTCCGCAACAGCCGAACATTGCGTCATTGATTGCTGCAGTGGCAGCTGCTTACGGAAACAGTTTTCAAAGCCTCCTTCCAAACATGGCGGCCGGAAAAAGTTCTCTACCTTTTCAAACGAAACCCCCACCAGCGCAACCTCCTGTCGTGCAATCGCCGTGGCCTGCTGCCTCTTTTTCAAGTCCTCAACCACAGTTTATGCAACAATTCCCATTCGCCGTCAGCACTGCACCCAAAGTTGCAAATCAGGCGCCGTGTTTGAACACTGAACTCTTTCTTGAAAAGTTATTGGAGGCGTGCAAGTCTCAGGTAACATTTTGGTTCATATTTGGACGATTTTAGTTTTCCCTTAGTCCCAAGATGTTTCATTATTATGTTTGGGCATGTGGACGTTGTGTTTGCTCAACTTTTACAGTATCCAGGTTGCCTGTTAAAATCCACATGCCTTAGTATTTAACTGAATATAACTGCATTTTTACCTACCTCAAATCTCCCAAAATCTTCTACTACCTTATTTGTTTTTTTTGCTCCTGATATTTTGACTTAAATGCGAAATACTTAAATGTTTTGCAGACCCCGACCGATGTTCCAGTAGGACAGAAGACGGCAATTCCTTTACCTCGGGATTTAACCGAAAAACAGTCTGAAGATGCCGATTCAATGTTCAGGGTGCCTTCGCATGGTCCGTCGGAGAGCGAACTTTTAGACAATCAACTGGCAGAGTTTTCGCAACGCAAACCTACAGCTCAACCTCGAGAAAACTTTGAACTACTCTCTAAACATACTACAGAGAGGAATTCACCACTCTGTGATACTGATAAAATGAGCGGAGTCAAATCCCAACAATCTGTGGAGACTGGCAACCGTTTGACCGATTCGCCGCCTGCCTCTGATTCCAACGCACAACTTCTAACACAACATATAACACCTTTAATGGAGGTCGATCTTCCGAATAAATGGACCGACAAGGACTTCAATGCCTTCGAAGCCGGTCCTCCGGCGTTTCAGCCAGGCCTAAGCATGAAATCATCCAAAGGCACTAGAAGTGGACGCTCTGCACCAACTCGAGGCCCTCCTAGCCAGGCAACTTGTACGTTTAGGTGTGCCTATCTGTTAGACACAGTAATGTCTGAGGTTTTTACAAATTTTCATGTGTTTTTCATCGTTTTACTTTAAGTAACTGAAAGCAGTAAGAGTAAGTGTATTTTTCGTTAGTCTAATATATACTTATAAAGTGAGGCGGCAATTTTACTTTGCACTCGTTTTGCTTTTACAGCATCTGTTGATGCGTCTGAAAAGATTACCGCTTATCGAAATCCTGAAAGGAAACCAAAGCCAAACCGTTTTGCCGAGGTCCGATCCAAGGACGTCAAAAGGGATCGAAATTATCCTATCAAGGGACGACACGTGCCTCAACAAAGTCTCACTTGCTCATCCACTTGGAACAATGTGACCGACGAATACGACCAATATGGCGATGAAAATGGAGATGCGGGGACTTCCGAAGAACCCCAGGGTTCAGCTTACCAATCTAAACGTTCTGATTCCTCTCGTCAAGCTCAATTTACGCACAGCGCCAACACTGACGGCACTTCAGGCACCTTTCCTCGAACTCAGCGAGGGCATCGCGGTACCAGCGGGCGGTTCACGCGGTCCGGACATGTGACAGGTTACGAGGATTACTATAACAAAGGCTACTCTAATCACCAGGAGTCCTCTTACACCGACACTGGAGGCCAGTGCGACAGCGACGTGGCACCGAGGCACCCCCAGCTTGTCTCTTTCTCTCGCGGAAAGCATCGAGGCCATTCTGGATTCCAAACAAGCAGGAAGGGTATCGTTTTTTCAAAAAAGTTTATAAAACTTTAAAATTTGTATCTGCCCCGTCTGTGTAGGTGACATGCGTTGTAGACGACCGTTTTAGTATTTATACGCTACCGCATTTTTCTTTATTCTCAGATAACAGGTGTCTGTATGTGTTTATTCAATGTTCAGTCACGAGTTTTCTGCCGGGGGCAACTGATTTATGCCTGCGATTGTCCACCGTCAAAAGTGAGATCCACTACTGTAATGAGGACGTGTTTTGACTTGCTCGTGGATTTGTTTGTAGCGAAGCCGACCTGTGCAAAATCTATTTCACACCGACTCTGTCCCGAGGGGGAACACAAAGTCGAAATTTCTGCAAATAAACGTGGGTGCGGTGACTGGCCCATAATAGCGTATTTGCTTTTTCGGCTGTTTTAGTCGTCAAAGTCCATAGAGTGAATCGTAAATGTTCATGGGATTTCCATGGGACATAGTTACTGTGGTGTTTTCGGCTCTACCCGGCCTGTGGGTGACGCATTGCCAGATCGGCGCTCAGCCACGCTTAAAGGCATTAAAGCCGCAGGGTCTGCGACTGCCTATCCGCCAGACCCGAGAGCCTGTTTATTTCACCGCAATTCTTA
The DNA here is from genome assembly GCA_017591395.1 of Schistocephalus solidus. Lineage (NCBI taxonomy): Eukaryota > Metazoa > Platyhelminthes > Cestoda > Diphyllobothriidea > Diphyllobothriidae > Schistocephalus > Schistocephalus solidus. The sequence continues at coordinate 12,796 of WEDG01004573.1, forward strand.
GACGAAGATCGTCCCTCACCCGATGTGTTTAGTAGTTCACAACTAGACTAGCTCAACGACCCAGCCTTACCAGAGTTTCTAATATCCTGGTAATAGTAGGCGACAGCTGTCAAAAAGCATAGTTGATGTACTATCTAGCCAAATTGTCTAATTTAACGTACTTGAAATAATACCCGTAATGCAGTAGTCTGCACGGTTGCACAACAAAAGTCTATATGCCGATTTCCTATCGAGGTGATTTGTGCTTGTATCCTTAGCTGAGCAGTATACTACACAATCTTGATGTTCTTTTACACATTACAAGCCAGATTAGGCCATTAGAGATAAAAAAAACTGGCAGAACGGACGACCACTCTCTAAGAAATCTGGTTCTAGCCCTAATCGAAATTTAACAGAATTGCCCGAACAGCTAAGGATAGGGGCCTTTAGCACGTCTTAAACGTCTTCGGGGTCAGTGCAACTTCAGTGTTTAGTATGCCATTGAAGTACTTATAATCTCCTTTATGCCTCAGTTTGATTCCTTGTTATTAGACTGTAAATCTCGGCAATTATTCGTGAATCCCATAGTTTTGACCTAAATTAACTTTCCCTGAGGTAGCAATTTAACAGACTTCCACAGTACTATCAGTAATGTTAATAATTTCGTAAACATCACTAAACATTGTATGTCAGCACAATCTCACTGCCATGTTTAGTGTAGCTTTGACACCCACACGTTTCTAAAGACACTGTCCTTTTCTAGGGGATTCAGATGAAGGCCATCATGGGTACATAAAAAGCAAATCAATGCGACAATTCTCTCGCAGTGGCGATCCTTCGCAAAGATATAGAGATGAGCAGATTTTCGATGGTGGAGATCAGAAACATGACCAATCTTCGGTCTTGGCAAGGGGTCCTTCAAAAGCAAGCAACTCATTTCGACAGCGGGAAGAAGGCCAAAATATGCCTGCCCAACACGACGCACGTTCGACTGCTCGGCGACCGCCTAAGAACTCGAAGTCGGGCAATCGCCAGGCCGTTCAGTCTGAAAATGTTGATGATGTGGATCTTGTGAGTCTAGATTCCTTGGGGTATTTAATGATGCCTTTAGTCACGGGGTTAGCCTCCTACTAGGGTCAGCAATTTTTGATAACCCTTCTTTTCGTTTCAGTCCTGCCCTCCTACCACCGCGACTACTTCGGAAGGTGAAACAGGTGTAGATCAAAACACTGGTGGTCCCTCATCCGGCAACCGAACGGCGCAGTCCACCGAAGAATCCTTCAAACACACGTCCTCCAACTCGTCACGCCGAGGCTTCAAAAGTTGTCCTCGTACCCGTCGCACACTAGGAAGTGGGCGATATCGGAATCAGGGAGCTCAGCAGTTTCGATCAACTGACGAGGTTGTTCGCCCACGACGTGACAAGATCAACCGCCATCCTGATGACGACCACGACGAGGGTGGGAACAGCGTTGGAATCGCAGGCCGCAGTGGTAGCGGTGGTACCGGAGCCTGTTCATCTTCAACAACCGGTGTTGGAAACAGGAACGAACAGACTGCCAGACAGACAAATTCTAGTGGTGAAGTAAAATCTGAACAGACTGTGGACGACCCAACCACAGGGCAAGTCGGCGATAGTACACCGGCATGTGATCCAGTAGAATCAGACGTGAAAGATGACCTTGAAGTTGACTTGGAGATCAATAACTCATCCACCTTGGTTAAGCCATCTCCTCACTTGTCTCCTACTAATGGTTCTAACAATCAATATCCTAAGTACCCCATTCCTCGGCGACACGAGGGAGCCTACTCGGGTAACTAGATCTGCTGCGTCCTTGGTTTTTATCTGTGATTGACTTCACGCTGTCAGACCTCGCTTAGCATGCATGGCGCCCGAATCATTATCCTTGAGTCTGCATGTGTCGTTGTGAAGAGTGACGAAAGAAAGCGAGAGATAGAGAGGGGAGAGAGAGCATGATGTTCAACGCTCCTAACCAAACTGAACTCTTGCATGCTATCCTAGTTACCACGCAACCCGTCTTGCGTCTTGCCGCCACCACCACTACATTAAACTCCCCTTTCCCTTAATTTGACTGAATGTCAGGGTTGTCATTCAAATTCTCTGTCTACCTTCGGCAGCTCCCACCTGTTATCACTTCCTCCCTCATTATTATGGACCAAGTAGTCCAGTTCTGAATCCACCTTTATGGATCACCCCGTTGGCTGCACTTTTCTGGTTTCATCTTTGACTCGTTTCCAGACACATGCGTGTTCCTCTTTTAGTAACGAGTGATGGAAATGACCTTGAAGTTTGGGAGACCGCTTCCGAGGGTGCCTCCGTCACATGGGGGTTCAGTTCGTCGATCTTAGGCGAATCACAGGCTTCCACAAGTTCCTTTCAAGAATGCACACCTAGCCTTGAAACTGCGTCGTCTGGCCAACATGATGAAAATCTAATCGTGGTCCGTCGTACAAACACTTCCAATGAAATTCCATCAAGGCAGGCGGCGACACATTCGAGCGTACTGGTTTCCCCGCCCGATGAGAAATGCACGTTGGAGAAAGGTTGCAAGGATCTGTGCGTCCTTGGTTCTTGTAGACGCTGTTGTTCCTCGGGCGACGAGCCCATAAATAAGCACTTCCCTCAGCGTGGACTTCGCGAAGGGGATAGTGACGGTGGGGGTGAGTGGAAACTATTGTTACTTTAGTACTTCTAACAGATCTCCAACTTACCGGACTGAATTACGAGTAAAACATGTTGACAGCAGACGGGTTGATCGTCGTGATTCGTGACTGTGGGTTTCTAGTGTGCTTTACTTACCTGAGTCGTTTCAATTCAGCCCTCCCCGTTCACTATCTTTGCCATTGCAACATCACAGATCTTTTCGTCTCACATCGTACCTTGTTAAATGAGAAACTGCAGACTAGCATCTTGAGTATGCTTGTCCTGTTTATCGTAGTACTGCCATTTCGGGAAGAACATACCCGAAAGGTTCTTGGACGTCGAGACCAAGTTGAAGGGCAAGTGTTACTGTAGGCGCCTATGCAATCTTAGTTTGCTTAGCCATAGACCACCTAGGCACTGATACTCTTCAGGTGTCCTGTAGCTTAGGCAGAGGCTGATAGTCGTGAAGTCTGTTTTTTTCTGGCCTACATGTATCCTAGTAGCGTATTTTGGTTATATCTAACTTTTTAACTTCACCAGGTAACAGTTACACAGACCGAAGAGGTCGGGTTGACCGATACGGCAGACCACGCTTCGAGAATCGCAATCGAGGTCATTCGTCCTTTAATGGTTCTTCGGTGATCGTACCGCTTATGTCTATCAATGCTGAAGCTCCGCCGTCATTTGCAATAACCCAAGCTTCCTCGATTCTCCGTCCGACGATAGTCTACAGGCAAGCAGTCTCGTCGATGGCGACTCTCAAGCCGTCTATCTTCCTGAGCAGGATGGAGACACTGCCTCTGCAGCCACAAACACTGATTCCTCCAATGATGGATTTACTGAGGTTCGGTCAAAGTCGAGCAAAAACCGGCGACGCCTGCTGAGAAAAACACAGTCAGCCGCCGGTACCGACAAGAAGTCCGCCTCCTCAACGGACCCTGAACAACAGCGCAGCAGCATTAAAACTTCGGGGTACTTTTGATAATCGAGCAAGTTATAATCTACCTTATTTTTCGATCTATAAACCACTTTACCTACTTTTGCTTCAATTGCCTTGTAGACTGGAGAGGGCAAAATCTCGTACACAGCCTGTGGGTTCGCCCAAGCTTGAGAACAAAAACCAACAGCGTCAGACTGGTGAGGCGTCTCAGAAAGTTAAACAATTAGAAAATGTTTCACAGCCACCTTCCAAAACATCGCCTGCCAACAAGACTCCAAAGAAACCCCAAGCGAAAAATGCGTGGACTATCCCTCTCCAGACCACAATAAGTGCTCCTACGAAGACCGAAGTTTCTGGTGCCGGCGCAGTTGAAACCTCGAAAACCTCGTATGCCTGGTCGAAAGTTGTTGGCTCTAAAGTGCTATCTTCTGATAGCAGTGCCTCGAATAACGGTCAACCTGCAAGCAAATCCGACAACAGTGCGTCCGTGAAAAACTCCGAGGACCCTAACACTAAGGTAAGCTAGTGACAATTCATATATGCTCAGAGCCACACACCTTTCTCTTGAAAACGAACAATTAACCGTCATGTTACCCTCTCAACACCTCTAAGAGCGGTTACTTCTTACAATATCGCTCAGTCTAGTTACATCAAAAATTTGCAACATCCCAAGTAAAGTGCTGTCCATTTTTTAGTCGACGAACCTCACAGGAGTGGGGTTGTTGGCATGCATATTAGGGTTCTGCTGTCCCTTACCACTTGGCCTGAAAGCCATTTTGTGAACTGCTGCAACCTTGATTCTTCGTCGAGGTCACTTGACCCTTAAGGGCAATCATTAGGTTTTTGACGGTGAAGGTTCAGTCTATTGAGGCATACGAATTGGCAATAATTTTCCTCGCAATAGACGTAACTTCCATCAGGAGCATGTGATAACCTCACGCGATCCCTTCACCAGCTTCGCATCTTCAATTTTTTTCTCTCTACGCAACTGTTGCTTGATCGGTAGGATTCACTGCCAGGGCAGTAGTCTAAACATAACATCATGGCTAAGGATGAGCTAGTTGTACGCGCAGTAATTCAACTCGGAGATAAAAATGTGTTCCTCTCCAACGTTGACTTTCGAGGGTGTTGTTTTGCGGTTGTTCGGGTTCCTGTTTTTCTCGTATCAATGTAAAATGCTAATGAGGTTGCCTAGTGCTTCCGATGAAAATACTGTTTAAGGATGTCTTTATAAAATATCGTCTGACTTGTTTTTTTTAATTTCAGCTAAAGAACAGGGCATCATTCTCCCCACCACACTCTCCATCTTCGCCGACTCAGGCACCTAACGAACGACCAGCGAATTCTGAAGCGCTGAAGTCAGGGACATCATCCGTTGTGGAGTCTCTGCGAGATTCGGCCGAATACAGTTCATCAGCTCTCTGGTATTCGTCAGAGAAAGTGCAGGTCTATGAAAATAGGCCTTCCTTTCAATCAGGAACCAACCAGATTCCAGTTACGTCGACATCATCCTCGGGTGTTGCCATCGCTAATGTCTGCAAAGTTCGGCCACAAAAGCAACCCCAACCCGTTTCCTCCCCCTCAGTCGTGACCACATGCTCACGCCAGACCGCTTCACCAGTACAGACTTCTGCCCAGTCCTCCGGCACAGACGCATTTTTGGCCTTAAACTCGGGTGCTCGGCGGGATGTGGAGACAGCTTCAACTCGCACCGCTCCTCCCGGAATCGGTTTCTCCTACTCCGCTGGTCAGTCGCGTTCGCCACCTGCGCCGGATTATAACCAGTTCTCTCAGCGAGGTCAACAAAAACAATCAAACAAGAGTTCTCCCTCGTTTGCCTATGATGTTGAGCCTGCCTCTGCGGAGACTGTCACCCCTTGGCCGTCCACATCAAAAGCCTATGGCTTCCAACCATCAACGCTGAACCAACACCTTCCACAGGCTACCCTACCTCTAGACATATATTCTGAACAGCCACAAATCTCTACAGCTAAAGGCTGCTTGAATATAGATTCAGATGGCATGATGACTGCTGCTACAGCAGCCATGTTCATGCATCATCCTCATGCGGTGTCTGCTCCATATCGTCATTCTCTTCCACAAATACCGCTTGCTCAGCAACCCCAAGGCTCCTCCTTAATGGGCCTGAGCATGGCGGATCTTCCGGTTAGTTCTTTAAAAAGCCTCAGGACGTACCGTTTTTACTCTTAGCGGTTACACCGAACTACCCTAAATGGCTGCACTACTTAGCACGACAGAAACTAGGAGAAGCGGCAAATTGTGCTTTCAGATTGATGACCGACGGTACACATCCATAGAGTATTGGAGAGTAGAAAAGAGAGTTCATTCATATGTTTTGCCGTTTTCCAAAGTCTGGAATGGCCACGCCTGCTAATTTTCTCATTTAGACGCCACCTCTCATTTGTACAACTAGTTTCCTGATCTGGTGCTATTCAGGGCTAAATTCGGTCATGGGTTATGCAAAGCGATTAGTTTAGTTTAGTATTGAGTATATTAAACAGTAATGTATGAGGTCCAGAGACGGCCACTCACTGACTTACGAATAGTTGCACCAAATGGCAAACTGCATGAAGTGGTAATTCCAATCTGATTTCATTTGAAACGCACGTCTCATGTTGGACTCCACTTGGCCGTTCTGAATCCGGCGGCTGCACCTGGCAACCGTTTTAACACGCAGGCGAAATCCGATAAGGGTATTCAATGCGCCACCAAAGACAAAAACTGTTTTCAATGCTTGATTCGATTATAAGGCAGGCATAAACCGTGTCAGACGAGTCTAGATGAGTGTTGTATGTCGACTCAAGCACTACGACCGATTCGGGAAGATCGACTCAGGTCGGTACCACGCAGGTCTTCCATGTTAATGCGATTTACACCCTAGTCACCACTGGTTCACTGACAGGTGATCGTCGCGTTCGGCGTACGAAATGTCAAGTCCAGGATCAATGCCTCTTTAATGCTGAGTATAATTTCCGTTAAACTGTTTCTCCGTTAGATTCGACGCTTTGTGTTTGCCTCTGGCCGGAAACCCAATCATGCGTGCGCACACGTCGCACATGGTCCACAGACATGGTCTATTTATGTATATGTAGGAACTACTGGCGTTCGAATAGGATGTCGCATAATCGGATAACCTCGTGCTTATTTGACCACTTTGTTCATGTCCGTGTTTTTGTAAACGTCCCGTTTGTTGGTGATTTTGTTCGTCTATCATGATGCCAACGATTTGAAACCTAACGGATCTCCACTCCCTTTCTTCTCTCGCCATATATGACAGTTGACCGAACAGTCGTTTATTTTCTAGCGTCATCAGAGCGCCCGCGCGGATTCACAGAGCGAGGGTTTTATACCGCCCTATCCTGCTGCGGCGCCGAATGCCAGCAGTCAGATGCGAGGTTTATACTCCCTGGTACAGCCTCCTCAGCAGCCACAGCCCATGCACCCTGGTCCACGCAACTATCCCCAGTGGCCGGCGTCGGCGCTAGAAAACCTTCATTCTGCACAACAGGCCAGCGGGATGCTGCTTCCGCCTTCTCAGAATGTGCCCGGTCCCATACTGCCCTCTCAATATGGTCCTGGCTACCACCAGCACCCATCTCAGCAACCGACTCATGGTTTTGCCCCCATCGTCTCCAATTCTTATGTTGGCGTGATTGGCAGTGATAGACCCTCCTCGAACCATGGCCAGCAGAATCGAATGCATTCTGGCCAGCTGCAACAGCCTCCTATGTACGGTGCGGCGCCAACTCAACCACCAATTTGTGGCCCACTCGCAAGCACAGGTTTTCTGCCACCCAGTCTCTATGGGCGAAATTTGACAGGTGCCGGCTCCTCACCAACTCATCCCACTCCACCACCGCATGGCGGGATTAACGCATTTGATCACAGTGTGAGTAACGGTTGCAAATTTTAGTATTTGCCTCGTGTAACCCTCATGGCAGTCGTGTGTCTGAGTGAAACATGCTGCCTGTCTTTGTTGTCACATTTCCTGAGTAGGAAAGAAGATTGAAATCGGCAAGCTTAAGCTTCCTACCAGAGACTGTAGGCGCGAAAATGGTAATCGTCTGTCATCTTATAGAAAACTTTTTCCTACACCCTCATTCGTGTGTTAATGCCTGACACTGCCGAGCCCCAAGTCCTGCCACGCGTGCCAAAATCCTATGCACTTCAAGATAGGGTTTAATTGGATATGGTTTTACGAATTGAAGCAGAGGATGTAACCCCAAGCCAACTCGAGTAAGAACCACTTAACCAATACTTTTGCCGTCAAGTTGCGATGCTTGCGCAAATTCATTTCGAAAATAAATATAAATGCACTTTCATCTGTTAACTTAGTGCTTCAATTTTTAAGTTTTGAGACGCTCGCGTGTGATCCATTTGTTCGGTCTCAGACCTTATTCTGGTGAATACCGAGTCGGCTCGCAGTCATTTGAAGTTCTACAAACACTAGTCTGTTTCTATTTGCCAATTTCACTCTTCCATCGATCAGTTTGCGATGACTGGAGGCCTCCATGGATGTAGCCCCCACTCCTCAGGTCTCTTCTCGCAACCCACCGGTCACCCGCCCACTCATCGGCAACATATGCACGGGAACTCACCTTCCTCCAGTTCCACTGACGTTGTACCTGGTGCCGCCGTCTGTATCAATCCGCACAATGGCTTCGCCCTTCAAGTTCCCGTCCCGCCCACGGGTGCTCCCCTCGGAGGCGGCCACGCTGGTTTCCCTTACTGAAGCTGTGGTCTCCGAACTACTTGCCCGTTCGCGTGCGCGAAACTGCCCAACTGCACACTTACGTCACCGTAGCCAGTACTTACTGTCTGTCTGTCTCTCTCTCTCTATCACGTGAATTCTTTATTCTTCTATTTTAGAACTCTACTACTCATTTGCTCCCTACCCTAGTAGCGTGTTATCCAAAGACTGAATGCCACCAAATGTCCCCCCTTTGCGACCTAGCCTGCACTAAACGGCATGGCACCTGGCCACTGCTGTTTCATGTTCCCTCTTCGTTCTCTTCGCCTCCACATCGCCTCTCGCCCCTTTACGCCCAATCACCCTGTGTGCATTTGATCTGTAGAGCCCTCTTCCACCCGGTTGTTCCGGAGGATTTAAGTTAGGTTATTCTAGACAAATCAACACGTAATTCCCTTCGGCAGTTCTGTTGACCTACGCCGTATGACAGGAGCGGAGTGCTAGCTGTCTCCTTATGCACCACACTTCCCTCGTGCTTATTTTGTGGCCCGTGCAGAGGACGCGAATACACCTCCATTTAACCTGTTTCCGTGTTCTCTACCGCCCCCTCTGTCTGTCTCCTTTTTTACACGTATGAGGCCTTGTTTGCTTTCAATTTTTTAACGAACCGTGGAAAGCCCTCCTGGCTGGACAAGTATAACCTCACTTCTTTGCCCTGGCTCATACTTCGCTCCATTAATTCGCCCGCCTGTACTATTCTTTATCTTTTTAAAGAAAAAAAATGAGTGAAAAAGTCGTTTCAGTGGTTTTTCCTGCTGGTCATCATGGCCGATGGAGTCTGATAATCAATGGTTAGGAGGGATGACTGCTTCAGTCCCTTAGGTCTTTGACAGTAATTTTTTTGCTTCTGCATCCTCTGTGCAAAGTACGTGTCCTGTCAATGTAAGCGGAGCCTTCAGGGTCTATTTGTGATGTTTTTGATCTCTTTTCTTTCGAGGCCTTTCAGTAGATGCTGGCGACGGAACGTATATGGCCGTGCACTTGTGGTTTCCTTTGTGTGGAGTTCATGTCTCCCTGTAGCATAGGAGGCTGCTTGGCATAGCCACCTACCCATTAAGCTTTTTAGACCGTCATATCTTCTGCCGGATCAGAACGCGTGTCCACTGACGGCCCTGCAGTGAATCTCCCGCGGGGAGCTGTCCTTTGAGGTGCAGTTACCTGTGACCATGCTTGTTTCAGACGACTCCGATGATGTCGCAGGTTGCACTTACCCAGTCGTGATGATTTGCGGCAGTGGGCCTTGAATGCTCGACCCATTCTCTCCTCGGGCGACGGGAACTGAGCGTCGACTTCTCAAGAAAGCCACAATGCCTGGAAGAATATTTTTGAGCCAAGCTTGTAGCCGGCCCCTCCTACTCCGTCAGATAGGTACCAGCGCGGGGCCGAGGGTACCTACACTGAACCCATCAGGTGGGAGGGGGATGAACGTGCCCCAACCCCTATAGTTGGTTTGTTGCATACCGCAGCGTGCGCTCGTTAGCTGTCGCATTCAGTACCAAGTCACTCGAAGAATGGTTCTCCGACAACTATTACCTCTCGTTTTCCGTAATCTTCCACGCAGACATCTCGAAACTCACAACTGCGTAATACCCGTTGCAGGTGGACCTTGTGAGGATGCCTATAAGGTGTCGGGTCAGTAGACATTTTTAAGGATTGTGAAAAACACCTGCAAGCAACTGATTCGAGACGATCTCGCCCCTACACTGTCCCTTCAACAGTAGGTCCGCCCAGCAGGTATTTGTAACTACTTTTTCAAGTTGATAGCCAGTAATTCTTAGGCGTGCGATCCGATCAGCTTACCAATCGACCGACCGATTTAGCGACTGCATTCGCTCGCGACACCATAGACTGGATGTCACGAGCGTTGAGGCCAACAGGGCGATATTTTTAACGTAGCCGAGAGGAGATAGCCGGCACACGGATGCAAGTTCATCAGTGTCGGGCCCGGCAGCGAAGGCATTCAGTGGCGTAGTGCGCCAGAATACAAAGTTAAACCGTCGTTGCCGATGATTTTCACCATGTGCCCAAAAGCAAGGTGGGCACAGAGACGGTAACTTGTGCATTAATCAGTTTTATAGTGCCGTGCTCCGCCCACAGGGTCAACAAGGCTGTAGGCTGTATCAGGCGAAGTGGCTGACAAAGTTACACAGCTCGTCTACGCGTGCCACGCCCGGTGGAAAAAAACACCCAAGGGACGGCTTGGATAAAAACTGAGTGGGAGTGCCATGTATGCCACATAAAGGGGCCATTGCAGCCCGACTGCCTCCTGGGAGAAGGACCGAGCTCATGACGATAAATTCGAGCGCGCCGTTTTTCAATACGAGGAATATGGGCTGAGTGCCGTGATGACGCGGCACCCCAGAGACAACCTCTCCTCTGGGCCCGGTTTCAGTTCTTTTTCCGACCGAACCGATCAGCCATCTGATGCGCGGATTTGGCGCAGATGGCTGGCGTGAGCCTACACAATGCGTGCCACCACTACCTCCAAGTGTGTGGCATTTGTTATGGATGCGTCGCCCGATTGACGCGTACCATGTTCTGACCTATCCCCCCTCACGTAGCGCAAATAACATATGACCCCCAGTAGAGACACGGTCGACAGAATACAGTCCTGTCAAATGCCTGGGAGGGGTTGTAGTGAACCGGAACTCGCGCCGTGGTGCAGCGATAGTAGGCCGTGGTCATTGCGAGGATTTTCGCTGGCATACTCCCTTCTATTTTACGCCGCAGGGATTTGCGATGGACTTTGGCGAACGCTTGTGGTGAAGGCCGAGAGCTATGAAGTTGGACGACAATACCTTAGGCAGGGTGACGTTGTAGATGCGAGTGCAGAGTGAATTGCAATAGAATTATCATCGGTACATTTTATCTAGGTCTTATCACTCTCGACCGCATTCATAAGAATCCCGTTTACGGCAAACGTCGACCCTTCCCTAGTTTGATTGAAGCCAAGAAAACCACTACCGAAAGATGATCCTTAAAAGTCCTTGCGGACAACCAAGGTCATGCCAGACAAGAAACCCCGCGGAGGGCGATATAACTTCCATTCAGAGCACTGACCGTCGGCATCAGAGAATACTTCGTGATTGACGGTAGAAGGTATGAGTAGGTGAAATATAGACCAGCGTGTTCACCGATTTCTGGACCCGTAGCCGGTGAGGTTCCGCTGTGATTTGAGCCACTGATCAAAACCACAAACCTTATTTGTCGAAAGCTATCAGATGTAGACTTTCCTAGGTCATCGGGACGTTTTATCTTCGGATACAGTTCAGAGTGGAAGAGGAAGAGTACAACCGGCTAACGTTTTCTGACGTTCACGCCTATTTCAAAAATCGTGATGATCGAAGGACTAGCGTGTTCAGGGAAGCCACAAAGACGAAACAAATGCTGACCTTCAGCAGCAGTCGTCCAGTCAAACATAAATGCGCTCTATCGGCATGACAAGACGCGAAAGAGTGAACTAGATCACAAGGCTGTCAGATTGCGATAACTTTGACGGATGCTCAGAGCGTATGGTTGCTGTCGATGCTTTGTTGACCGGTGCATGCGTAAACGAGACGAGAGACCTAACTCGAGCGGGTCGAAAATTGTGCGAGCGCTCTTGTACATCAGTTAGGTATGGGAAGCCGTCAGCCTCCTCGTGCTACTTTAATTTGGGCATCACACACGTCAGTTCGACCGTAGTCGTAGTACGATTATGTTCACCGTGTGCTCCGCAGAAAAGTTTTGTAGGGACGGTGACTTGTACGCAAATTAGTTTTAAGTGATAGTAGACTTTTACCGCACCTGCCATACTCTCCTCTTACCCGCCTGTGCCCGGTATCAAGACAGAGTCAAGAAAACCCGAGGCAGGGTCGGGCGCAGATGGACTATTTCCTACGGAGTGGAAGAGCTGGGTGTGGCATGAGCCTGCACCTACGCACACCCTCATTCTCAGAATAATAACGCCTGCCGCACGCTGATTTGGCCACCGCGTTGTTCCAGCGCATATACAACGCGTCTATTTTAGGGGTCACGCATCACACACACACATAGTTTGACCGTCGTATTAGACAATGTCCACCGTATGCTGCGCAGGGACGGTAACTCGCGCTGGATTATACTGAGAGTAGAATTGTGCCTTATCTACCTCACTCTCTGTTCCACTCCCAACTTGAACACGGTGACAAGACGGAGTCAAGAAGACCGGAGATGGGAGAAGACGCAGGCCAATGACGCAAGAGAGGGGCGGCTCAGATCCCAACTGAGTGGGAGTGCCATAAAGGCCACATAACGAAGGAGCCATTGCAGCCTGACTCGCAGTCCGCCAGTCAGCCATTACACACAAACGCACGCCCTAGACTGACCACGCGGTCCGAGTTATCCCGTCAGTGGGCAACATTGCAAGCAACGGCTTTTAGCGCACCGTGATAGTTTCAAGCGCGTACGACTGTTTATAGTGAGGAATAAATGCACTGAGCTGTTGACCTCACTCTCTCCTCAACCCTAACAATCAGACCACCGCCCGAGCCGGTCAGTTGTCTGATGTGGGAGTGGGTGCATTGGCTCACGGGTCGGCCTACCCGTCTTCGCGTGCCACAACACGACCTGGCCCCCGTAACGCACACACCAGGATTCACTAAATCAGGGCATATAGAGGAGCCATCGCCGTCTGACTCCCAGTCTAGTGGTTAGCCACCCAACGAACACTGGGCCGACGGCGTGGTCTGGTGTAAGCGTCAAATTGGAATCCTTCCAAGCCACGGTTTCTAGGTTTCTCCCACAGCCGTGGAGATGCAGGATGCCTGGATGATCCGAAAGGCTGAGGAAATCCAGGGGTATGCGGACCGCAATGAAATGAAAAACTTCTTCAAAGCCATCAAGGCCATCTACGGTCCGTGTATCAAGAGGACCGCACCACTGCTCAGCTCTGAGGGCACAACACTGCTGACAGAGAAATCGCAAATTCTGAAGCGCTGGGCCGAGCACTTCAGAAGTGTCTTTAATTGCTCATCAGCCATCTCCGATGCTGCCATTGACCGGCTCCCTCAAGTGGACACGAACAATGACCTGGATCTGCTGCCTTCCCTACCAGAAACCATCCGGGCCGTGCAGCAGATTTCCAGCGGTAAAGCACCGGGATCTGACGCAATCCCACCGGAAGTCTCCAAGCACGGAGGGCCCCGGTTGATGGCAGAACTCACAACACTCTTCCAGGAGATGTGGCGCCAAGGACAAGTTCCTCAGGATTTCAAAGACGCAACCATCGTCCATCTCTACAAGCCCACCATCACCGGGAAGATCTTCGCCTGTATCCTGCTCAATCGTCCGAACGGTAATCTAGAGCAGGGCCTGCTCCTGCAAAGCCAATGTGGCTTCCGCTGACACCGCGGAACAACTGACAGGATATTTAACTCCCACCAGCTACAAGAGAAGTGTCAGGAGATGCAAACTCACCTTAACACTACCTTTGTGAATTTAACGAAAGCCTTTGACACGGTGAATCGCGACGGACTGTGGAAAGTCATGCAGAAATTCGGCTGCCCAGAGTGCTTCACGCACATAGTGCGTCAGCTTCATGATGAGATGACGGCGCGCGTCACTGACAACGGGATGGTATCCGAAGCATTTACAGTGACCAACGGAGTGAAACAGGGCTGCGTACAGCCACCCACCCTGTTCAGTCTCATGTTCTCGGCTATGGTGATGAACGTCTACCGTAATGAGCAGCCAAGGATCCGCATCGCCTACAGAACTGATGGGCACCTTCTCAACAGTCGGCGTATGCAGGCCACAACGCGCGTGTCTACGGCTACAGTCCATGACTTGCTCTTCGCAGACGACTGCGCGCTTAAAACCGTAACGGAGTAGGACATGCATTGGAGCATGGAACTCTTCGCCACAGGCTGCGCCGATTTTGGATTAACAATCAGTACAACCAAAATGGTTGTCATGCACTAGCCACCACCCAGCGCGGAATAAAACGCTCCCCGAATCAATGTCGACTGTGCTCAACTCAAAAACGTGGAAACCTTCGCTTATCTAGGAAGCACGCTTTCACACTACACGAGCATCGATGAAGAGGTTGCCGAACCGATCTCCGAAACCATTCAGGCCTTCGGTCGGCTGCAGGCCTCGTGTGGAATCGCCACGGTATTCACCTGAACAGCAAACTGAAGATGTACAGGGCCGTCGTCTTGACGACAATCCTTTACGGAGCGGAAACCTGGACCGTCTACTCGAGCTAAGCCAGGAAGCTGAATCACTTCCATCTCAGCTGCCTCTGCAGAATACTGAAGCTGAGATGGCAAGACAGGATCCCGGACACCAAAGTCCTGGAGCGAACCAGAATCCTTAGCATCCACGCATGCTGAGTCAAGTGCAACTGCGATGGAGCGGCCACCTGATGAGAATGGACGATGAGCCACTACCCAAACGACTTTTCTTCAGAGATGTCGCTACGGGTGCTCGCCGACAGGGATGTCAAAAACGACGCTACAAGGACACTTAAAGGAAATCGCTGAAGCAACTGCAAATCAACCCGGCGACCTAGGAGGACCTCGCCCAGGAAAGACCGGCATGTAGAAAATCCGTGTAGACTGTTTCAGCAATCTATGAGGCCAACTGGATCGCCGCCACCAAGGTCAAAAGATCGGCACGAAAGTCACCAGCGCCCCGGACAAACACCGTTGATGCCCTGGCCCTTCCAACATGCCCACGCTGTCAACGCACCTTCCGCGCTTGAATAAGGCTGGTCGGACGTCTTCGGACGCAATGCACCAACAATCCAACAATTCCAACTTCTACGTCAAATTCTGCCAACCCTCCTTCAGACTCCGCCACACTCACTCCTGGCATCAATTCCATTACTCCCACCATCATAGAGACCACATCACAATACTAATCACCTGTTATCTCTGCCACCGCATCCGCCGCCACCACCACCATCAGCGATGAGGACTCTTCGACCGCACATTAACCTCACGCATCAGCCTAGTTGTTCACTTGCGAATCCATTTCTACAGAAACTGGTGAACCAGTGCCTTGAACACCAACACACAACAAAGATTGCCGCCTCCACTGCCCTCACTGTCCACGCGCATTCACTCATCGCATGGGCCTATTCGGTCAGATGCGCATCCGTGACAGCGGAATTCACCGCAATGCCGACAACACCGATACCCCATGCACACCCTCCGCTCCTGCAATTCTTACCACCACGGCCACCCCCGCTACCATGAATGACATCCCCCCAGCCTCTTCCGATTTCTCCTGCCCACACTGCGCCCACCACTTCAAATCACGCATCAGCCTGATCGGTCACCTGCGAATCCATCGCACGGAGGCTGGTGAACCAGTGCCTGCGGCTCCGACATACAGTCGATGCGCCCGCCTCCCCTGCCCTCACTGCGCCCGCACATTAACACACCGAATGAATCTATTAGGACACATGCGCCTCCATGACAATCTGCGGTAAACCACCGGAGGCTTTGCCGCATCAGCGCACTCTACCTACACCAATACATAGACAACACCCTCACCATCATCATGTACCTGAGAATATTACGGTTTCCTAGAAACCTTAGCTTGGGAAGGTTCCCAATCTGATACTTACACCAGACCACACCGTCAGCCCAGTTTATGTGCTGTGTGTGTCGGGTGACTGACCAGTGGACTGGGAGTCAGACGGTGATGACTCCTCCGTATCCCGTGAGTGAGTCAATCCTGGTGTGTGCGTTATGGGGGCTTGGTTGTGGTGTGGCGCGCGAAGATGTGTACGCTGACCTGTCAGCTAATGAGCCCACTCCCACATCAGACAACTGACCGGCTCGGACAGTGGTTTGATTTTGAGGGTGGGGGAGAGAGTGAGGTCGACAGCTCAGCGCATGTTCCTCACTTTAAACAATCTGACGCACTTGAAACTATCACGGTGGGCTAAAAAACCGTGGCTTGGAAGGTTGCCAACTGATGGGATAACTCGGACCACGTGGTCTGCCCAATGCGTGTTTTGTGTGGAGTGGCTGACTGGCGGACTGAGAGTCAGGCTGCAAGGGCTCCTTGTTAATGTGGCCTTTATGGCACTCCCATTCCGTGGGATCCGAGCCAGGTGTGGTGGTACGCCCAGGGGCGGCTCCGGCTGCACCAGCCACCTGCGTCCTCTCCCGCCTCCGGTGTTCTTGACTCTGTCATGACACCGGGTTCAGGTGGGGAGGGAGGAGATAGTGCGGTACCTGCAGCGCAAGGCTACTATCACTTAAAACTAATTCACGCGCAAGTCACCGTCCCTGCACCACCCTTCCGTGGAGCATACAGTGAACCTCTTCGAAATCAACGGTCGAACTGTCGTGTGGATAGTCGTTCGTTGTACATCCTAACAAGGTGGACACTCCAACGCAGTCGCAGTTGTTTCAGCTGCGCGTAGATGCGGTGTAGGCCTGTTCGTTCCAACACTTCTGTGTCCAGGATCCTGTCTTACCATCTCAGCTGAGGTAGAAGTGGTTGAGTTTCTGCGCTTGCTTCTGGTAGATCTTCCAAGTCTCCGCTCCATACAGCAACGCTGGCAAAATGAAAACTGTGTACACCTTAAGTTTTTTGCTGAGGTGGGACCCTGTCGATTCCAGACGACGTTCTGCTTTCGTCCGAGGGCTTGGCTGGCTTTGGCGATCCGGTTGGCAACCTAATAGTCGATTTTGGTGCTGCGAGAGAGATTGCTGCCCAGGTAGGTAAAGTTATTCACGAATTTCAGTCGGGCCCCGTTGACATTGATGCGAGCTGCGCTGTAGGTGGTATTGGACGGCGGCTGATGCATGATCACCGTTTTCTTCGCGTTAATGCGCAGTCCTAATTTGTCGCAAGCAGCAGCGAAGAGGTCCACACTCCTTTGCATGTCCCCTTCTGTCGTTGCATTGAGTGCGCAGTCGTTTGCGAAGAGAAATTCATGGGTGGTGGCCGTGGATAGACGCGAGTGCGAATGCATCCGCCATTGGTTGAGGAGTCGGCCGTCCATCCGGTAGACGATGCGGATCCCAGGGCGTTCGTCACGGTAGGCGTCCATTTGCATAACAGACAACATGAAACTGAAGAGGGTAGGCGCGAGGAAACAACCCTGTTTCACTCCACTTTTCCCTGCGAAGGCCTCTGAGATGGCTTCGTTGTCAGTGACGCGCGCCATGTGAGTGAATCTCTCGGACAACCAAATTTCTGCATGATCTTCCCCAGTCCGTCGCGATTCGCCGTGTTAAAGGCTTTTGTCAGATCCACGAAATTAGTGTAGAGGTGGGTTCACATCTCCTGGCACTTCTCTTGTAGCTGGCGGGCGGCTAAAATCATGTCGGTTTTTCCGCGGTTTTGTTGGAAGCCAAATTGGCTTTCCTTGAACTGACACTGCTCTAGGTGACCTTTTAAACGATTGAGAAGGATACGGGCGAAGATCTTCCTGGTGATATTGAGCAGCGAGATTATTCTGTGGTTGTAGCTGAGCTGGCGATTCCCCTTCTTCTTGTAGAGATGAACGATTGTGGCGTCTTTGAAATCCCGAGGGACCTGTCTTTGGCGCCACATTGCCTTGAAAAGCGCTGTGGGTTCGTTCATCAGTTGGAGGCCACCATGCTTGTAGGTCTCAGTAGGGATGGCGTCTGATCCAGATTTGTTGCATGGCCCTGATGGTTTCTTGGAGAAAGGGTAGGAGATCGAGGTCAGCGTTGGTTTCCACTTCAGGCATTCAGTCGATGGTGGCGTCGGAGATGGTGGAGGGCTGGGTAAGAACGCTTCGGAAGTGCTCCGCCCAGCGATTCAGGATTTGCGACTTCTCAGTGAGCATGGTAGTTCCTTTGGCACTGAGAAGAGGGGCGGCTCCTTTTACGGGAGGTCCGTAGACAGCCTTGGTGGTGGCGAAGAAGTTCTTCCATTCGTTTCGGTCCACGTACCTTTAAACCTCCTCTACCTTGTAAGCCATCCAGGCGTCCTGTATCTCTCGCTGCCGTTGCTGTACAAAGCGACAACTTCGGTAGAAGGCTGTTTTGTTTTCAGCGGTAGGGCGGTCGATGTAGGCGAGCGGAGTGTTAAGGGCTTCGTCATAGTCATCAAGAAGGTACTGGTGTTGACGACGTGCGCGGCCGAGGACATCCAGGGCGGTGGATTGGATCATATCTCTCAGTTTGCACCAGCGGATCTCCACGGAGGCGTCCTCGTCGGCGACTGGAAGGTTGGCTTGCTTGTTGGCCAGTTCGTTGCTGAAATGGGGCTCGTGAGCAGGCACCTTTAACAAAACAGTATTCAAATTACCTGGTGGTCGCTTACCTTGGGGTTTCCTGCGTGGTGGCAGACAAAGCCTCATCTTTGAGATGACGAGGTGATAATCCGTCCATCCGTCGGCACCGGGGATTGTCTTTGTCACCAGAATGTCCTGTTTATCTCGCCTCCGGACGAGAACATAGTCCAAGAGGTGCCAGTGTCTCGATCGAGGATGTACCCAGGTCGCTTTTTACCGCTTTGGGAGGTGGAATAAGGTGTTGGTCTCCAGATGAGGAAATTATCCAGCTGGTGCCAGTGTCTTGCCTGGAGGTGCATCCAAGTTGCCTTCTGCCACATCGGGAGGCAGAAAAAGATGTTGGTCGGGATTAGGCAATGCTCTGCGCCGGTTCATAGGAGGAGGAGACCGTTTTCATTGAAACCGGCAAGACCATAGGGACCCGGCACTCCACTCCACGTGGTATGGTCTGTCCCGACGCGGACGTTTAAGTCACCAAGGACAATTAACTTGTCCACCTTCGGCACAGTCGCCAGCAGGGCGTGCAGGCCCTCGTAGAATTTGTCCTTCGCCGCATCTGAGCTCGTCATTGGGGGAGCGTAGGCGCTGATGACGGTGGCGAACTTGTCTCCCCGGAGAGGCGGGCGGAAGCTGATCAGCTGATCATCGATGCCCTGCGGCAGACAGGGCAGAAGTCCCACGATGTCGTTCCGGATGGCAAAGGCGACACCAGCGTCGCGTTGCTCTGCCTGCGGGCAGCCGCTCCAGAAGAAGTGTAGCCGGTACTTACCTCCTCCAGCTGACCCTGCTCAGAGAATCGGGTCACGCTGAGAGCAGGAATATCCACCTTGAAGCGCGCCAGTTCCTGAGCGTCAGGCGCCGTTCTCCGTTCCGGTCGGTTGCTCCTTGCATTGTCTAAATGGGATCGAACATGCCAGCCTGCTAGAGTGAGTGGGCTCAAGTTCTGTTAGGCCGAAATTCCCCTGAATGGTGACAGCTTTGTGAACCGCGAGCTATTTGAGTCCTTGATTATCCTACCCCAGTCTAGTAAATGTGCAATAACTTTCCGTCTTCCTGTTCATTGATGATACTTTGCCTGTTGCTAATCTGAAGATGTATGTGGTGGCATAGCATCCGCGTCCTATTAATACTGTTACCAATATTCAGCAAAAGCCATTATCTGATGCAGTTTCTGATGATGAATTCGAGTGTGAATCGGAAACTTCCGGAAAATGAGCCCCCTGCTCAATCAATCGCATCTTTGTCTCAACTGCTCCCTGGGTCCCGCCGTTTTGCCTTTATGGACAACTTGTTTAGGTGCGATAGGCCTCGTTACACGTCGCCTTCAGTCTAATCTGCAGGTTCTGTGACAATCTGCTCCCGGTCGCCAGCGCGGCCGCTTACCTGTGCCTCTTTCACTCTGCCTAAAATTCTCTTATCAATCCATGTTATCACACTGCAGGACTTGACTACGTGGCACCCTTCGTTGATTGGGTACCGCTGAACAGCACATACGCATGCGCACACTTATTCTCGGGGCTAACAACCTCCTCAAGGGTTCTTGGCTGATGAGAGTAAATTGCTGCCACTGTCTGCTGAGTTCCGTGTACACTCTCCTCTCGCAGGAACGGCCGTCTGATTAACTGTCTTCTCCAAGTTTTGATTAGGGAAACCTGGATACACCAAGCATTTTTAGTTAGATAACTTCCCTATCTGGGGCTCAGGTTGTGGAAGGAGAATTTACTGGTGTCTGAGGCGCCTAATACGTCGGCTGGTAAAGTTAATCATCGGCTAAATATTCATCCGAGAGGTCACAGAAAATGCCGATATGCTCTGCTCCTCTGGTGGGGACTTGTCCATGGTTAGAACTTGACTTTATTGGAGCATAGTGTGAGGAAATTTTAGGGACTCTTAGGTGTTGACTAATACAATAATGAATCCTAAATCACGAGCCAGTTATCAAATTTGTGAGAGAAGAGCGTACAAGCTGCCCAGAGGCCAGCCGAAAGAACTGCGCTCAAAAGCAGCCAATTCGCGGTCAGCGATAAGAATCAGCGGAGGCCAAAAAATCAGCAAGTCCGTGCTCGGAAACAGCAGTGGCGACCTAATGCCCGAGTGAATGCGCACGAGACCAGAAGTCATATGGGGGGTCGGGCTGTGCTCTTCCAACTAGCAGGTCACTGCAGTTTCATTCAGTTAATCTTTTCGAAGCTTGTATCCGCCGGTACGGATATTTGTTACACCCGGAGACTTTCAAAGGTTGAAGCGGACAAGCATAAAACAATTTTTGCACATTTTAGACCTTTCATTGTGCGTAAATTTGCATCACATCTGCTAGGCTTGGCGTTGTCCCAGAATTAGGCGGAACCAACATCTTCTCTGGTTTACTGCGTCCGTCTTAGCAGTTTGTCCCTTATTTATTGGGGGGGGGGGCATTCTTATTCTCGTGTCCTGTCAAGTATGGCCATAGAAGCGATTCCGACCCAAACTAGTTATGCTCTCTGATGATAGGGCTGGCGTACAGGCGACCTCCAGTCAGGTCACTGAACGAAGTTTGAATGGGCTCAAAACAGTGTAGCTCGTTATCACCCCTGTATCTGTCTCTCGACCCCTAATAAGTTGTCCTGTTAGACTTCTGTACTTTTCATGTCTCCAGACCGATTTGGACACAGGGCAGTGCTGGGTGGAATGTCCCAGAAGTGCCAAACTAGAGCAGCACTGTCCGAGGTGTTACCGCGCACTGGGCCTAACAGAAAGGACAAAATCTACACGGTCTGTTTACACCCCTTTCCTTTTTACCTTAGGATAGGTGCACCATCTGGACTCGAGTCGGTCGCTCTAACCAATTTATCTTGGTCTTCTTCCGCGTGGACCATCGCCTCACGCAAGTTCTCGTCAATCAAATCAATATTCTGGCCGGATTACTGATCTGATCGACTCATTTACTTATGCATAATCCTCGGAAATGCGCTTCCCAATAATTAGATGCTCTCGTCCCTTCATGTACTAATGGCCTTTAAAAACTAGCCATTTGACTGTATTCGAATTTCAAGTTTTATTCGTACGGTACTACTACCTTTCATCTCAGTAGAAATTTACTACTGATATAGCTTTCAGGCCATTGTGAACGCAGTCGGACCAAAATTGTGCTATTCATCAGATTTTACTTAGCTTTTCAACTGGCTCAACTGGGAAAAAGATCATTCAATATGTTCAGTGGCTAGAAACTTCACAAACTTGCAATAAGCTTGTTTCTACGCCTTTAGAATTTGCCAAGCACGTTCGTTTTAACAAATCGTTACTTCATCTTCGAGCGTGTGAAATTCTTCGATAAAATGTGAATGTTTTAGAAGAGCTTTCGATTGATTTAGATCAATTTGTCCGCAGATCATCCCTTATCTTCAAGGAAGAATGGCGAAGCAGAATAATACCTAAATTCTACCTAATGCGAATGCGCCATTCCTCTTGATTTCTCATTGTGTTTCGACATTGAAACCTATCGAATAATCTTACTGGCCTATCTCAAAATGTTCTACTATGATTTAAATAATAAATTGCAGTGAAGCTTCGTTCATTTATTTTGTCATCGAGTAGGAACTAAGTTTCCTCCGTGTCGCTGATTTCGACAACTTCGACTCAAGCATGCTGACTACAGCCAGATCATGACTTATCGGACAGTGGTTACGTGGTGCGGTTTAGTGAACGAATGGCTTTCTCTAGCTCGGGTATTTGTAGACGGACCTCTCCATCTAGCCGTTCAATGCATTAATTTATGGACCTGGACTGCGCCAGCCAACGGGTGAAGCGTTATTTGCGGGCGAGCAACTTTTGTCAAGTCGTAAGATCGGAGTGGTTGGTGTATGATAGGTGCTCAGCGACTTCTTAATATGTGACCGTCTGCCCTTGTTTTCTTCCACAAGGCCGGTCATTATTGCGTGACTTACCATCGTTGGGAATGGTATCCAGTTTGTGGACTGCTCCGTAACTAAGTGTCGAGGGCGACTTGTGCACAACTATGGCAGTCTGGTCTCGTGGTCGTCATTATGGCCGCTTACACATACCTTCTTCTGTCGGCTTAAAACTCCCTAACAATTGAATGTTCGCGTTGCGCGACACTGAGCACCGGTGTAAGCTTCATTCATGTCCACCAGACATGACAGGCAATCTGCCTCTGTTCCATAGATGTTGCT
The DNA here is from genome assembly GCA_017591395.1 of Schistocephalus solidus. Taxonomy (NCBI): domain Eukaryota; kingdom Metazoa; phylum Platyhelminthes; class Cestoda; order Diphyllobothriidea; family Diphyllobothriidae; genus Schistocephalus; species Schistocephalus solidus. The sequence goes on from WEDG01004573.1 coordinate 35,569, forward strand.
ACCTGCGTCGACCGAATTACTCCACTCTCGCGTTGCCAGACGTGTTCTATCGTCCAGTCTCCCACTTTTTCTGACCTGTTCTACAAGCATCCTGACCAGAATGCAATACTCTCTCAATTGGCGTCCAAATTCTTATTCTATTCGGGACTGCACCTGAAGGTTTTAGTGCCTTTTCCTGCCCATGGCTCTAGTTATCATGACAGGGTAATTATCTTCGGTGACCCTTCTAGAATAACGACCGATTGTGGTGCACAATTGGAGTGTCCTCTCCTTTCTACAATCTGAATGGAAGCCTACCACCCTAGCCCCAACGTGATGGTCACACGGATTCAGGGACATTTGAAAACTGCCGTCAGCCAACATTGCTCTCTGGTGTCCTTGTTCAAGGCCTACTGCCTCAAGGTCATATAACTTTGCATCGCAGTACTTTCAGACTCGCTAACCCGCAGACCTTTGACCGACTTCCACTCGGCCACACACGTGGCTGCCAAAGCGCCACTATAACACGCCACACCCCTCGGTCGATGCAACATGGGCCACCAGACACAACACAATACGGCCACATGCACCAATTGGACAACACTGGGCCCTGCTCCGCAATTCTATGAAAGCAGCTGCCACCAATGTTGCACCCTCTCTCAGACGCGACTGGACAGAGTCAAAACTAACCCTGGCTTTGCCGGTGTCCACTTCTGCCTGTGACTGCAACTGGGAGTTTTGTGCACAATAAATTCCTCCCACAGGTACCTGCTGGCCTGATGATTGTGGTGGTCATTGCACAAACACTGCTTAAACGCTACAAGACCTCCTACTCGTCTCAGAGGATAGAGATAAATGGGTTGGCAACCTATTCGTTGTCCCATTGAGCGTCTGCATAGTTGTCAAGTCAGGCCTTGACTGTTTCGCCAATGAAACGCTGTTCTGCACCATGGTCCTACTATCCGATGAGAAATTCTTCCTAATACATTGATATGCGAACGTGGGTCCTACCGGCCTGCTGCATCATCAGCATCAGCATCATCATCATAATCATCATCATCCTCCTCCTCCTCCTCCTCCTCCTCATCATCATCATCATCATCATCATCATCATCATCATCACCAGAAGAAGAAGAAGAAGAAGAAGAAGAAGAAGAAGAAGAAGAAGAAGAAGAAGAAGAAGAAGAAGAAAAGGTGATCAGCCGAACAGGAAGTTTATTGACCTGATGTTTCGGATTGTCGCTCAAACTCATCATCTTCCACAGCCTCATATAACTAGAATGAAGGCACATTGAACTCATTTGCCATTCAACCACATATCTAAAAGAATAAGCGACACCCCCGTTCAACGATGGGAGGTATATGTAATGAGAGAGAGAGATACGCCTTATTTTGAAAGTATGATTTTAAAATTTTCAGCAAAAAGCCTCCTTCCACTGTGGATAAAATTGGAATGCAAAAGAGATAGCACTGGAGGAAAACGGAAGACATATAGTAACTGAAAGCTGCAACTATCGGCCTCATCAATGGTAGTCCGTGAACACGTCACCAAATTGCGCCAGATATTCTTAAAAACGGTGCCGGCGTCGTTTGCAAATGTCCCGAATATTGTAGTTAAGATAAACAAATGGTGGTGAATAGCAGTATCTAATGAGAAAAATGGGCCAGCCCATGTACATACAAGAAAATTCACATGTAAATGGAGGAGAAAAAAATGTTGGCTCAAATGAAAAAGCTCATCAACGACTTTTATTAGTCTTTGACTGAGTCGTTTATGGCTGTGATTACACCACCGTCGTTAGTTCACGGTGTGAGTCGCTTACCGGATCAGATGCAGTGATGACAAATCGAATACGTCAGTGAAATTGGGAGACTACTCGGTACATGCATGACGAATATGCCGCAGCAGGGAAGAAGAATGACGCTAGCTCTCTCATCGCGGCTCATTAGACGGGAACAAACCAAACGTTCGAGTTTGAAAAACCGTAAATTCTTGCAAGAAGTGACAACCGCGTGAGTAGCGAACTGCTCGACTCTGAGGCCAGTAGTTAACGGCCAAGTGCAATGACCTGCCACCTCCATATTCTCTGTTAAGACTTTGCATGACGCGGCTGCCCTGGGTCGATGCAGCATGGGCCACCAGACACAACACAATACAGTCATATGCACCAATTGGACAACACTTTGCCCTGCTCCACAGCTGCCACCACTGTCGCACCCTCTCTCAGACACGACTGGACGCAGTCAGTACTAGCCCTGGCTTTGCCAGTGTCTACTGCTGCCTGGGAGTTCTATGCACAATAAATTCCTCCCACAGGTACCTTCTGTCTTTCTCCTGCAACTTGTGATTTCGTCCTTCCGGTCAAACGCAGTGACCTACCGCATCCATATTCTGGGTTGAGACTTCGCCTGGGAAGATTGTAGGCGATCAAAAGCTTCAGTACCAGTAATCCAAACTGTCGGATCATTTCTAAAATCATGACTATTAACGACTCGGGTGCGGACTAAACAGGAATTATAGCATTAAGTAAAACCGGCCCCCCGACAATGAAGGTGGGCGCCACTAATTCATGTAGGCATGTGACGGCATGGTAAGTGCCTCCTATAAATACTGCGCACCTACTGTCTCCATTGCCCTACTATGTGACTGTCTTTGAGGATGGATTCGTGCGAGAGTCAGAAATATCTGACCAATAAACTCCCCGTTCCAATAAATGCATCTTCTTCGTTTCAACTGCTCCCGGGAGCTCGCCACTACGCTTGTATTGACTCCTACCCTGACTCTGCCAATTTTTGTGGACACTTGAATCCTTTCTTTGGAAAGAGTGTGCGTTGTACACTCACGTCTTCCTCCGAGTGCGCCGGTCATCGCACACACCGTACGACTACCCCGTTTGGGTTGTCCTTCGAAAGGTCACGACGTTCCAAACTGAGCGCATAGAAGTCATAAGCGTAGACCGCCTTAAAGCTGCTGTACCGGACACTCCTCTGGAGGCGTTCTGTGGTCCCTCTCGGCTGCTGTTCTGCACTCCATGCTCCGTGCCAACTCTTGACAGATAGACCATCGTAGGCTCCACAGAATGGGGGTACAGGGACCGTGACTTGTGCGCAACTAAATTTTAAGTGATAGTAGACTTGTACCGCATCTACCGCACTCTCGCTCTATTCTCTCACCCGTCTCTGCCCCGTATCAAGACAGCATCAAGAAGAGCGGAGGTGCGATCGGGTGTGGGTCTGCACCTCGATAGTTCGACCGTCGTAGTCCGACGATGTCCACCGTATGCTCCATGAGAAAGTGGAGCAGGGACGGTGACTTGCGCGGGATTTAGTTTAAAGTGAATGTAGACTTGCGCTGAATCTAACGCACTCTCTCCTCCTCCCCCACCTTAACCCGGTGTCAGGACAGAGTCAAGAAGACCGGAGGGAGGAGAGGATGCAGGTGGTTGGCGCGGCCGGAGCCGCCCTTGGATGTACCACCACACCTGGCTCGGATCCCACGAAGTGGGGGTGCCATAAAGGCCACATTAAGAAGAAGCCATTGCAGCCTGACTCTCAGTCCGCCAGTCAGCCACTCCACACAAAACACACATTGGACTGACCACGCGGTCCGAGATATCCCGTCAATTAGCAACATTCCAAGCCACGGCTTTTAGTGCACCATAATAGTTTCAAGCGCGTCAGATTGTTTATAATGAGGAACTTGCGCTGAGCTGTCGACCTCACTCTCTCCCCCACCGCCACAGTCAAACCGTTGACCGAGCTGGTCAGTTGTCTGATGCGGAAGTGGGCGCAGCTGCTGGTTACCTCGTCTACGTGTACTACGTACACGACCTGCCCCCCCAAACACAAACACCAGGATTTCACACAACAGGGGGTTGAATAGCTTACATCTCACATGTGTGAGCTAGCCAGAGGTCACGTTAAGAAGGAGCCATCGCAGCCTTACTCTCAGACCACCAGTCAGCCACTCCACACAACACACATTGGACTAACTGTGAGGTCGAATTGTTGTTGCATTGTGTCCGAAGATGTCCAAACAGGCCGATTCGCGCGTGGAAGATGCGTTGACAGCGCGGGTATGTTGGCAGGGCCTGGGCATTGGCAGTGTTGGTCCGGGGCGCTGGTGACTTTCGTGCCGCTATTTTGGCCTTGGCGGCGGCGATCCGGTTGGCCTCATAGATTGATGAACAAGTCTTAACTGATCTTCTTCATGCTGGTCTATCCTGGGCGAGGTCCTCCCAGGTCGCCGGGTTGATTTGCAGTTGCTTCAGCGATTTCTTCAAAGTGTCCTTGTAGCGTCTTTTTTGACCTCCCTGCCGGCGAGATCCCGTAGCGACATCTCCGTAAAAAAGTGGTTTGGGAAGTCGCTCGTGTGGTTCCTCGAAGTAGGGTTCTTCCCAGCGGCCACACCCCGGGCAACTCTCACGACCGGCGGGTTAAACCAGGTGAGGGTCTCCGGTGTTGTGTGTGCCTCAACACCCGGTAGGTCTGACTCCCGAATTCCCATCTCCCCACTCTCAAAAGGTCCTACGGTGGGGGCGACAGCAACCCTGTAGCCGGCCCAGGTTAACTCGGGTCGTTCTCCCACTAAAACAAAACCGTGACCCATAGTGGAGTTCGGCAGCCGTCTGGGATTTCCGAGCAGCTCTATTTAGGGACAGCACTGCTTGCCTCCTCGCGGAGGACGGGGCTAGAAAAGGTGCCTTAAAAAATTGCTGGTTATCACGTCTTCTGCAGCCGGCCGCGGACCGCAGATTGCAAAATACGCGGTCATTAAACTCAAACAAACAACAATAACCCCGTCCCAATCCCCCTCGCCATACCCTCCAGGCTGCTCGGGTGAGTCCACTCACACTAGCAGCCTGGAATGTTCGTTTCCTTTTAGAAAATCCTAGGAGCAGCCGGCCGGAATGGAGGACTGCGCTAGTAGCTCGGGAACTAGCGCGCTTCAAGGTTGATAGTCCTGCTCTCAGCGTGACCCGATTCTCTGAGCAGGGTCAGCTGGAGGAGGTGGGTGTCGGCTACACCTTCTTCTGGAGCGGCCGGCCAAAGGCAGAGTGACCAGACGCTGATGTTGCCTTTTCCATCCGGAACGACATTGTGGGACGTCTGCCCTGTCTGCTGCAGGGTATCAATGATCGCCTGATGAGCCTCCGCCTGCCTCTTCGGGGAGACCAGTTCGCCACCATCATCAGCGCCTACGCTCCCCCAATGACGAGCTCTGATGCGGCGAAGGACAAATTCTACGAGGACCTGCACGCCCTGCTGGCGACTGTGTCGAAGGTGGACAAGTTAATTGTCCTTGGTGACTTCAACGCCCGCGTCGGGACTGACCACGCTGCCTGGCAAGGGAGTGCTGGGTCCCCGCGGTTGCGGTAGCTGTAACGATAACGGCCTCCTTCTTCTGCGCACATGTGCGAAACACCATCGCTTGCTGACCAACAGTTTCTTCCGCCTTCCGACGCGGGAGAAGGTCACGTGGATGCACCCTCGGTCCGTAGAAAAGTCGTTTGAGTAGTCGCTCGTCGTCCATTCTTACCAGGTGGCCGCTCCATCGCAGTTGCACTTGCCTCAGCATGGTGTGGATGCTGAGGATTCCGGTCCGCTCCAGGACCTCCGTGTCCAGGGATCCTGTCTTGCCATCTCAGCTTCAGTATTCTGCGGAGGCAGCTGAGATGAAAGTGATTCAGCTTCCTGGCTTGGTTCGAGTAGACGGTCCAGGTTTCCGCACCGTAATGGAGTGTCGTCAAGACAACGGCCTTGTACATCTTCAGTTTGGTGTTCAGGTGAATACCGTGGCGATTCCACGCGGAGGCCTGCAGCCGGTCGAAGGCCTGACAAGCTTTGGAGATGCGTTGGGCAACCTCGTCATCGATTCTCGTGTTGCGCGACATCGTGCTTCCTAGATAAGCGACGTTTTCCACTTTTTTGAGTTGAGCACCGTTGACATTGATTCGAGGAGCATTGTATTCCCTGCTGGGTGGCGGCTGGTGCATGACAACCGTTTTGGCTGTACTGATTGTTAATCCAAAATCGGCGCATCCTTCGTCGAAGAGGTCCATGCTCCTTTGCATGTCCTCCTCCATCACGGTGTTAAGGGCGCAGTCGTCCGCGAAGAGCAAGTCATGGACTGTAGTCGTAGACACGCGCGTTGAAGCCTGCATACGCCGACTGTTGAGAAGGTGCCCGTCAGTTCTGTAGGCGATGCGGATACCAGGCTGCTCATCACGGTAGGCATCCATCAGCAAAGCCGAGAACATGAGACTGAAGAGGGTGGGGGCTAGTACGCAGCCCTGCTTCATTCCATTGGTCACTGCGAATGCTTCAGATACCATCCCGTTTTCAGTGACGCGCGCCGTCATTCCGTCATGAAGCTAACGCACAAAGTGTGTGAACCGCTCAGGACAAAAAAAATTCTGCATGACTTTCCACAGTCCGTCACGATTCACCGTGTCAGAGGCTTTCGTTCGATCCACGAAGGTAGTGTTTAGGTGAGTTCGCATCTCCTGGCACGTCTCTTGTAGTTGGCGGGCGGCAAAGATCATATCGGTTGTTCCGCGGTGTCGGCGGAAGCTACATTGGCTTTACGGGAGCAGGCCCTGCTCTAGGTGACCGTTCAGACGATTGAGAAGGATACGGGCGAAGATCTTCCCGGCGATGTTGAGCAAAGAGTTGCCTCTGTGATTATCACAGCGTTGCCGGTTCCCCTTCCGTTTGTAGAGATGGACGATGGTCGCGTCTTTGAAATCCTGAGGAACTTGTCCTTGGCGCCACATCTCCTGGAAGAGTGTTGTGAGTTCTGCCATCAGCCGGGGCCCACCGTGCTTTTAGACTTCCGGTGGGATTGCGTCGGATCCCAGTGCTTTACCGCTGGAAATCTGCTGCACGGCCCGGATAGTTTCTGGTAGGGAAGGCGGCAGATCCAGGTCATTGTTCGTGTCCGCTTGAGGGAGTCGGTCTATGGCAGCATCGGAGATGGCTGATGAGCAATTAAGGACACTTCTGAAGTGCTCGGCCCAGCGCTTCAGAATTTGCGATTTCTCTGTCAGCAGTGTTGTGCCGTCAGAGCTGAGCATTGGTGCGGTTCCCTTGATACACGGACCGTAGATGACCTTGATGGCTTTGAAGAAGGTTTTCATTTCATTGCGGTCCGCATACCCCTGGATTTCCTCAGCCTTTCGGATCATCCAGGCATCCTGCATCTTCCACAACCGTTGCCGTACAAGGCGGCGGCATCTGAAGAAGGCTGTTATGGTGGCATCAGTCCGAAGGTCCATGTAGGCTTTGTGTATTCCATTCTTCTCCGTGAGTAAGTTGCTGATGTCGGCGTCATTGTCGTCAAACCAGTACTGGTGTTGACGGCGTGCGCGTCCGAGGACTTCGAGGGCGGTGGACTGGATGGCATTTCGCAGTTGACCCCATCGTGTCTCCACGGTAGCATTATCAGCTTTAGCATGTAGGTCCTCCAGTTTCTCGGTTATTTGGTTGCTGAAATCAAAACAGTGAACAGGCAAATTTAATAAAATAGTATTTAACTTACCTGGCGGCCTCTTACCTTGGGGCCTTCGTCAGGGTTGCAGTCGGGGCCTCATCTTGGAGTTGACGAGGCGGTAATCTGTCCAACCATCGGCATCGCGGATCGCCTTGGTTACCAGCACGTCCTGTCGATCTCGCCTCCGGATAAGAACATAGTCCAGCAGATGCCAGCGCCGCGACCGAGGGTGCATCCACGTGACCTTCTCCCGCGTCGGAAGGCCGAAGAAACTGTTGGTCAGCAAGAGACGGTGTTTCACACACGTGCGCAGAAGAAGGAGGCCGTTATCGTTACAGCTACCGCAACCGCGGGGACCCAGCACTCCCTTCCAGACAGCGTGGTCAGTCCCGACGCGGGCGTTGAAGTCACCAAGGACAATTAACTTGTCCACCTTCGACACAGTCGTCAGCAGGGCGTGCAGGTCCTCGTAGAATTTGTCCTTCGCCGCATCAGAGCTCGTCATTGGGGGAGCGTAGGCACTGATGATGGTGGCGAACTGGTCTCACCGAAGAGGCAGGCGGAGGCTCATCAAGCGATCATTGATACCCTGCGGCAGACAGGGCAGACGTCCCACGATGTCGTTCCGGATGGCAAAGGCAACACCAGCGTCTGGTTACTCTGCCTTTGACCGGCCGCTCCAGAAGAAGGTGTAGCCGACACCCACCTCCTCCAGCTGACCCTGCTCAGAGAATCGGGTCACGCTGAGAGCAGGAATATCCACATGGAAGCGCGCTAGTTTCCGAGCGACTAGCACCATCCTCCATTCCGGCTTGTTGCTCCAAGGATTGTCTAAAATGAAACGAAAATTCCAGGCTGCTAGTGTGAGTGGACTCACCCGAGCAGCCTGGAGGGTATGGCGAGGGGGATTGGGACGGGGGTATTGTTGTTTGTTTGAGTTTAACGACTGCGTATTTTGCAATCTGCGGTCCGCGGCCGGCTGCAGAAGACGTGATAACCAGCAATTTTTTAAGGCACTTTTTCTAGCCCCTTCCTCCGCGAGGATGCAAGCAGTGCTGTCCATAAATAGGGCTGCTCGGACATCCCAGACGGCTGCCGAACTCCACTATAGGTCATGGTTTTGTTTTAGCGGAAGAACGACCCGAGTTAGCCTGGGCCACCTACGGGGTTTCTGTCGCCCCCACCGTAGGACTTTTTGAGAGCGGGCAGATGGGAATTCGGGAGTCAGACTTACCGGGTGTGGAGGCACACACAACACCGGAGACCCTCACCTGGTTTAGCCCGCCGGTCGTGACGGTTGCCCGGGGTGTGGCCGCTGGGAGGAACCCAACTTCGAGGAGCCACAGGTGAGAGTTGGGTACCAGTTAGAGGCGGCCACAGGAACATTCACCACCTGTACGCGACAAATGGAGTGACCAAACGCTATCTGTGTGGTGCTACCCCTAACTCGTACCCCTACACCCCTTGTCTGCACCTACAGGTACTACCACACACCTATGTTTGGCATTTGTTATGGGAGCTCAACCTGAATTACGCCTGCCGTGGCCCTTTAGGAGGTAAGCCAAGACTCTCATAAAGAACACACTTGCACCTGTGTGCCACCATATCATCTTCGAACTGTCTTCTCCTTCTCCTCCAAGCACAACCTCTCTCAGTGGTGACTGGAAGGGTAAATTTATTTATAACGAGGCTGGTTTGTCCAACACCTCCGTTATCATCACTCCCTCACCCACCGAGTTCCACGGTTCGGTGGCCAATAATGCTACACAACCCGTCTACGCGTATCACGCATGGCCTGTTAATAAAGCTTCACGCGTTCCATTGTTTGGGCAGGAGAATGGAATGTTTCCCAATACAAATGTGCCCTAAAGATCACATTGCGAGGGAACAAATTTTCCACGACGAATGAAACCTTGCTCGAAAGTGGGTGCAGAGGCGAGACTTCCCAAAGCAGAAGTCAGCAAAGAGCTTCTTAGGTTGGAGAGCATAGGGGAAGCTCAACAGGCAGTTGCCACCGGGCAAGTGCATCCGTTTGAGCTTCGTTCATTTGTGGCAAATCAGCGCAGAAAGGAATATCCACGGGCGTCGCCGTATTGGCGGATGTTGTCACGCGAGTGTACGCAATGCTTCATGGGCACAGCTAACGACCGTGAGAGTAGACAGCTACAGTCTCACTACCATTTGCCTCTACCATCGACTTGTGTCGTTTTCACGCCTTTCAACCTTCTTGTGCTAAGACCTGGCGTGGTGTCGGACGTGCCATGAGCTCCATACCAACGCCTGTTATAGTGTCAAAGTCATGCACAAGATAGTTCTTACGGCAGTGCCGACGTTGTTGCATCTCACAGTAGGTTTGTTGCACTAGAAATTGATGATGTTTAATTTGTGCGCATGCGGATGGGAGTATACATTATGAGTCACATTTTGAGGATCTTTGTCGTGTATGCGCATAAATTAGTTAATCCATTGACTGCAGTCAGTGTTTGATCTCATACAATGCTAATCAAAGTTTCAAAATGCCTTTTAGATTAGGAATGGTTTTGGAATTGCAATGTTTATTATCTTATCTGGAACATAATCTCAGTTATTTCAGGCACGAACGTCTTTTCGGCCTACCACTTTGAATGTGTGCATTTTTTCTATGGCCTTTCGATGCCCTTACAAATCGAAAAATTTTTCATAGAAAACATAAGAAAAATCTTTTTTTACTCATGTGATAGCAGATTGCGTCTTCTTCAAGGGGTATCTTGACGTGCGAAAACATTTTCCAATTCCCAGTAACTTTGAACCCGATCTGCTGTTAAACTTGCGTTTATGGTTTTCAGTCTACAAGCCATATGGCTTCCGTGAAAGGAATATCCTACATTCCTGTATACCATTAAGGAGATAACATATTGTGCTCATACAAGTCCTCAGCGAACTTTGACTCAAATGTATAATTGAGGAGGGACATTAATAAACGACTAGGTACGATGTGACTTGAGTGGACATTGTACAATCTTAAAAAAGGTCACAACTTAAAACTTTTTGAAAACAAAGAATAGCCCTTGTTTAGAATGAAAATATTCGAAGAAGACATGATTTACTATCAAATGAGTAGCAAAAAGAAGATTTTGGCTATTGTTTTCTATAAATAAATGTGAATTTGTGAGGGTAGGGTGGGTAAGTCAACACGCGATTTGAATATCAGGGTGCTATGGCAAAAAAAATAATGCTGTCTCCAGTGCTGGTAGGTTCATTCGGTGCTCTGGTGTCGTCTCCGCTGACATTGGTGAACGGGCTGCGTTGTAGGTGCGTGGTCAGATGGACTCGCTGTGCGGGTTTATCGGGCATGACCTTCACTGCATCCGCCATGGCGCCCACTCCCATCGCCTACCCGTTGACAGGCTTGGTTAGTCGTTTGAGGGGAGAAAGGGGGAAGTTGATATTGATGAATCCATCCGTACGGCAGATCAGCACACTACTCACCTTGATAAGTTTAAAGAGCTTAAACGTATCAAGACTACCTAATAATCGTGACCTGGAAGGTTCCCAACTAAGGTAATAACTAGGTTCATTTCCAAACTAAGACTGCCAGCAATGTTCATCTGCCTACTACTGTGTGATTGCTGTCGGGGTTCGAGAGTGAGCCCCAATTAAATTCCGTTAGCAACCTGCCAGTGCCCATCAATGAATGAAATGTGATCCTTATGGCACTCTCACACATGTGAAGTTCAAACAACTCTTACTGGTGACTAAGTACATCTGAAGTGGGGATCAGGTCGTGCGTGGCAGCCACTGGGTCAGCGCCCCATCTCCGGTCATCTTCACATGGTCTTGCCAACAGAGTCTTGAGAGATGGGTAAGGGATGAGAGAGTGCTGTAGATTCTGCGCAAGTCGGATGCAAGCTGGTGCTGCGTCCATTCCGTGGGAACCGCAGTGGACACCTCCATTTGCGAGGCTCGAAATGACGCTGACAGTGCATTGGTGCTTGTGTCAAATCTGACGATAGTAGCATATGAACGCCCGCTAAAGTAATAAAGTGTGTCCTGGACATAACTTGAGGAAGAGTGAATATTCCCGTTTCTTAATCCTGACGCTAATCCTAACGTAAACCGAAACTGTAGCTGAAAGCTTGACCGTGACCCTACCCTAAACCCTGATGCTTCAGTTAACACTAAACCTAACCTCAACCCTAACTACTAAGACTACCTAAGAATCATGACCTGGAAGATCTCCAACGAAGACAATGACTCTGTTCTTTTCAGAACCCAGACGGGGCTGTCATGTGAGCTGTTTGGCCATCTCACATTTATGAGGTCAAAAACAGACCATATTGGTAGTTTAGTACATACGGTGTGGGGATCAGGTTGTGCGTGACGCATTTAGACGTGCTTCGTCAGCCACTGGGTCCGCGCCCCAACTCCGGTCATCTTCACATGGTCTTGCCAACAGAGTCTTGGGAGGGGGTGAGGGATGAGAGAGTGCTGTAGATACTGCGCAAATCTGATGCACACCGGTGCTGCGTGCATTCCGTGGGAAGCGCAGTGGACGCCCCCGTCTGCGAGGCTCGAACTGACGCTGACAGTGCATTGGCGCTCATGTAAAAACCGACGACAGTAGCATTTGGGTTGGTTTGGAATTGTTGCATGGATAGGCAATATAGCTTACGGGGCAGATGGAAACTGGCATCAGCCAATGACCCCAAAAAGGTTTGGCCCTACCATAGCAGGAAGAACGCCTTCCACTGGAAAAACTCAGTCACGATGCGATATCGGTCTTGGCTTGGAAGTATGTCAATTACCAATTCAGACTCAAGCAGCTTCATTCATGGGAGCTGAGTCATCCTTACAGAAACCTGCTACATACCGCGGGATCAGGTCATATGTGGCATGTGTGGGGTGTAGGGGGTACGAGTTAGGAGTAGCACTACACAGATAGCATTTGGTCGCTCCATTTGTCTCGTACAGGTGGTGAATGCTCCTGTGGCCTTCTTTGACTGGTACCCAGCTCTCAAGTGTGGTTCCTCGAAGTTGGGTTCTTCCCAGCGGCCACACCCCGGGCAAATGTCACGACCGGTG
>WEDG01004574.1:0-11246 GCA_017591395.1 Schistocephalus solidus
GTGGTCAGAGCCGAGAAATCCAGCCCACCATTTCTAGCAATGCATTCCAACCTCAAGTTTTGAGCAGATCGATATGGTACAGCGAGTTCAAAACCGATTTTGGCAGAGTTTAAGTTCCACATTGAGACGCGTCAAAGATCCCTGTCCGGTCATGTGCAAAGACGAATCCAAAAGGCCAATTAAAATTTCCCTCATGATCCCAGATGCATGATGATCTACGCTGATCTATCTGCTTCCTCAATCTTTGCCGGAAAAGAAAGGGAGGAAATGGGTGGATTCCAGCGTAGGCCGGACACCCTGGTTAAGTACAACGGTGGAGGGTTATTTTAAAATGATTGATATGCAGTCAGAAAGACTTGCTGCGTCGTTCATGGAGGAGAGATGCAGCCAGTCCAGAGTTCAAATGTTATTAATTTAGCTCATATCTGCGAGGTCAAATGCATGATGGAAAGTACGAACGGCGTTAGCGTTTATCGATGAGACATTCGGAAGGTTACAGTGAATTAATGTATGGTCGCTTAAGAAGAGGCCCTGCTTAAAATCAACGACGAGGGGTGCAATGTGTTTGTGAAAATGAGGTCTAACATATGCTCATCTCTTATTGAAGAAAGGGACAAGCTGGGACCAATTAGAAAAAAATAAATGGTATCGAGGAAAGGCTAAAAATCTGGGTGGGACAACATTTTAAAATCCCTGTCAATCATAGGATAATTAAAATCCCCAGCGATTTATTAATGTTAAAAATTGGACGCCAAAACCAATGTTAACTTCACAAAGTATTGCAGCATCATCGAATGATGAATTAGGCGGGTTGTAAATAAATCCGAGAATCATACTTTGCCGGGACGACATGATAATGGATGTGAAGCAGTAATTACCAAAGAATGACGTTAAAGCTGGATCAAACGGGAAGTGCTTAAATGAAAGCTTTTAATATAGAAAAACAATCACCACCACACTTGCTAATGCAGTCTTGACGGAACAGATCATACTGGTCTATGACAAGCAAAGAGTCAGAATTAAGGATGGGTCAAGATTCAGTTACACATAAAGCATTGTGCAATAGCTTGAACGCAATGACTCTTAGTTGGGCCATCTTATTATTAGAAGATTGACCGTGTTCGAGTATCCGTACAATGGTAATAAGTATTTATATAAACGAAGACTTGGTGGTGGGAAAGTAAACTGTAGAGAGGAAGGTACGGGCGGAAAGTAAAATTGCTGCGGTTTACAATTAGCTAAGGTGTTACTGTTAATGTTATTAGGATTATTGTAGAAAAACATATTTTATTTTATTTTATTTATTTATTGCCAGTTTACAGGCAAGGTCAAAAATATATATACATTAGAGAGTCAAGCTGACAGTGAAAAAAACTCCTGATCGTTGTTTCAGGTGTTTTTCAGGAGAAAAAAATCTGCAGCTTATTGAGTAATTAAAAATTCAGGACAGGGACGCGTTGACACAGGTGCCCGGTGAAGAACTTCTCCATTCAGTGTTATGGATCCGGTATTCTGCACCAGCAGGTATGTCGGCGAGCGGCTGTTCGCTGTCGACTGAAAAAAAAGCCGATTGAGGTCTGCAGAGCCAGCAATATTGCCCTCAGCATGAAGTCCGGCACAGGATTCAGAGTCCGTGAACGCCATCAGAACCGAAGAGAGCTTCCACAGAGTCAGCAGCCAAACGTTTTGAAGGTGTCCTGAATGTAGAAAACTAGTGACAGCTCGCGTAAACAAGGGATAGCTTTGCTGAATTTTGATACTTCTGGGTAGCTTATTCCAGATTGCTATAGCGTTTACCGAAAAAAACTGTCGGTATCTAACTGTGCGTGCCAAAGGAAGAAATAAAAATACATCTCGATGACTGGTGCGCCGAGAGTGGTCGAGCTGCCTCAGAGATGTAAGGGGGTTAAATGTACGACTGTTTAGAAGTTTAAACAGTAAAAATAGTCCCTTCTGTAATCTGCGAAGCCACAGTGGGTCAAGGCTTGTAAGCTCACAGCGTTGTTGGTAGGACAGGTTTCGGTGTTCTGAATAGAAAACTCTTTTTGTAAAGAAGTGCTGGACTGATTCTATCTTCTTTCGTTCACTAGCGTGCAGAAGGCTAAATAGAAACGAGCAGTATTCCAGACTAGGCCTGACATACATTTTATAGAGGCTGATTCTAATGTTGACGGTTTTTAAAATTTCTGAGAATAAACCCAGTAGTTTGGCGTGCTTTTGAGACAATCAGGGCGCAGTGCTCTGACAGATTAAGACTACTAGAATATGATATGCCCAGATCCTTTATAACTCCGGGCACATTTAGGTCGTGACCGTCTATGCTTAGGTGGGGCTGATGGTTGTCGCCAATAACCATAACGGAGCACTTGTGCCAAGAAAGTGAAAGGCGCCATGTGCGACACCACTGAGCGAAGGCCTGAAGATCCTTTTTTAAGAGCTCAAGCACGATGTTGCGATCGACCGGTTTATATCGATAGGCAACTTTTTAAATCGTCAGCGTACATAAAAGGGCCTACCATACTGAAAAACAATCAGGAACATCGTTGACAAAGAGGCAAAAATAGAAGCGGGCCGAGCACGCTGCCCTGAATAACTCCGCTCCTCACATGCGTGGGGTTGGAGATAACATCAGAAATTTTAACCCGTTGTGCGCGAGCATCCAAATAGGAAATATTAAGTTCAGAAGCTTGTTACCTATGCCGAAGGAGGCAAGTTTCAGCAGTAGGAGATCATGGTCAACACGATCAAAAGCCTTCGTGAAATCGAATTAAACGGTGTAAATTGCAAAACCGCTGTCTCTAGATTGTAGCACATGATCAAAGAAAGAGAGCTGGTAAGTGTCACAAGACCTTTTTTTCGAGAAAACCCATGCTGAGCCGCATTAAGTAGGTTATTCTCTGTTAGGTGATGCATCATCTTGTCTTTGATCAAGGTCTCGAAGATCTTCGAGACTGCTGGTAGTGTATTTATTGGCCTAAAGTCGTCAAATGACGTAGGTCGGCCGTGTTTGGGAATAGGCAGTATGTGCGATTCCTTCCATAAAATAGGGAAAGTTTCACTTTCAAGAGCAAGATTAAATATCTTATACAGAAGGGACGGAAATATATCGTTTGCATCCACCTTTAGAACGCTGACCGGGACGCCATCTGGTCCAGGACTGTAAGATTGACGAAAACGCCGAATGGCTACGGTCACGTCCCAGAGGGTAAAAGTTATGGTTTTGAGGACGTTACCCGGTCCAAAACCCGGATGTTAGGAAAAGGGAGCGACAGTATGTTCACTGAACGTTCTAGACAAAGAAAGCATTGAAGCTATCAGCAGTCAACTTAGCGTCAGCTATAGGGTTTCCTAAGGCGTCTCGAAGTACGGGGTGCTGCGTTTTTTTCTCTGCGCTTTTACTGTGCGCGAAAAAGAGCTTCGCAACATTTAACGAAAGGGTTTTTCGGCAAAGTTAACCTCATCAGCTTGTCGTTTTTCTTCAGAGCAGCCTCTTAGCCTCTTCAAAGACTTGTTGGATCAAGGGCAGTATGGAAGTGTCGTTTTGTAGATGAAAACGACGAGAGAGTCTACGCAGTCTACGGCGGAATGATAAAGGGAGGTAGACTTCATCCTTGACATTTATTATTTTCTTACGGGTTGGTGTCCTTTGAGAGGAAGTCTATTTTCTGCGTTAGCGAAAATAGGAGAAGGCCTTCAAATAGGATTTTGAGGAATATTGGAATAATATGGGGGGAGAATAATATAAGAAAAAGAAAATGTTTTGTGGAAAACTATTACCATATGGGGTAAGGTTGATAAATTGGGAAGCCTTTGAAGTTGTTTGGTTGTGATGATTGCTTAGGAAATTTAAAGTTTATATAGAAGATCCTGGAGGGTTAGGAAGTTTCCCAACTCTAATGACCTTATTCATTGTGGAACTTAAAGTAGGAGCATACGTAGTCTTGCCCAGGTTATTAATAAGTTTAGAAGATTGAACAGCTGAGACCGGAGTGGATAGCGTGGAATGGGAACGAGGCGGACTTAACCTAGTTTTTTGGACTAAGTTAACAGTAGGAATACAAGGAAAACTACTTTGAAGCGGAGAAGCAGTCGGTCGTGGCACTTTAGAAGGAGTCACTGACATTAAAGTTGGGTTTACGACATGGTTGATAGCTACTGAGTTTGAAATTCCTATTCGCGAGGAAGATGGCGTTAATGGATTTGTTGGAAGAAAATTGGGAGGGAAAGTTAAGGGTTTTTAACCGGGCACCAGATGAGATTGCTGTACTGTCTTGTTGTGGTTTGCATAGCCAAGACCAGACTTATGGATAAAAGACTGGGGCGCCGAAGATCTATGCAAGAGGGGGATACATTCCTCCGCTCCTTCAGTGTGAGATCCCGACAAAGGAAACATTTTGCAACTTCTTGATAACGAGAAATGTGACCTCGTTGTACAAAGATGGAGTCCACCTCGATTGGGGAAAAAAGGGTGACTAATATAGGTGGATTTTTCTACGTGAGGAGAGGCGTTTGGCTTCCGCTATTTTGTAGTTGAAGCCGCACGAGTACAGGAAGTCGAAGGCCACGTCAAAAGGTCGTCTGCCTCGGTTAACATTTTTTAAAAGAAAATTATAATTTCATTTCTGTCTGTCTAATGTTACACTGGCAACCAAATGGACGAGAGAGTCCAGACGCTGACATTCCTGCGAGGGAATAGCAGAGATATCACCATCGAATAAGTTCCCAAGTATAGAGAAAACTGATCCAAACTTTAAAATAAAATCATTACAATGCTGTAAAGCAGAGAGATCAAGCTGCTAAGCTTAAACAACTGGTTGCATTTGCATAGCACTGCCGTGACTACTAGATGCAACCAAGCAACGCTTCGGTTTAATGGCTGAGAGCTTGCGACGAGCTGAGATTTTCTTGCTCATTTTTGCTAGAAAGAGGCTTTAATTTGGTCAAACTTAGAAAACATCAGGCAAATTATATTCTATGACAAATGTTTTTCCAAGATTTTAACTAGGGACCTTTATACGTGCTTGAGAAAGCTTCTTATATAACAGATCTACCTGACTAATAATGAGGCTATATCGGGTGAAAACGTTGACTCTAATGGTTCACGCCTGTAGGAGAGGGCGAGCACCACAGGTATAAGCAGGTGATAGAGTGATCAAAATGCAAGTTTTATTCAAAATCGGGTAGAAATTTAAGCTTGGGATAAGAAAATCCGGAAAAAAAATAGAATTTTCAATTAGCTTTCAAGAATAAGCTGCGCGCCTTGACCTTGACCTTGCCCTCTAATCTTGATCTTGAAAGCGAAACCTTCCATATATTATGGAAGGAATCGCACGACTTTACGCCATTAAATAAACTTGCCACAGCCTAGAATATCTTGGAGACCTTGGTCAAAGGCAGGATTATGCCACATCTAACATTCTTAATACGGCTGAGCGTGGTCTTTCAAAAAAAGATTTTGTGACACCTGCCAGCTCTATATAACTTTGGAAGAAAGGCAACCAAGTCGTGATTTTTTTCGAACAACCATGTCTTCTACACTAAGGTAGAGAATAAAACTTCAATAGCTCAAATGATTTGAAATCTGATGAGCGCAAGCCGTAATTTTTATATATATATATATATATATATATATATATATATATATATATATATATATATATATATATATATATATATATACCTTAGTGTCGAAGACATGGTTGTTTGAAATAAATCACTAGTTGGTTGCCTTTCCTCCAAAGTTTTGATTTATTCATTTTTACGTCACGATTCTGTGGTTGTCCAAATAACCCTTTACTGAGGATTTTTCCACATCCCGGTGTTTATCCCTGCGAGAAGTTTAAGCTTCTACGTTAACCAGCTGCCAAACGTAATGCCGGCGTTGTGCTGCTTGACTTTGCCCTCAATATTGGAATGAGAATGCACAACAATAGCTGAGTCATTGCATGCTTCTTACTGTCTGACAGCTGAATATTATTGCCACCTTGTCCATTTATTTAAGAAGATTTATAAACTAAACGCATCCGCGTGGAATTCTACGAGGTACGGAAAACGCAGACGCTCACGAGTCATCTGCGAAGAAAAAACTTCGAGGCCACATTCGAGAGACGAACCTGCGCCAGAAAAATTAATATCCACTCTTAGGCAGAAGGTGGATGTCTCTAACCGATCGGCCATATTCACACAGGAATTCAACAACAAATTTTAAACAAACAGGAAAGGACAACAAAGACAGATATTCAATTAAGTCTTCTTCCGGTTAGTGGGCAAAAATCCGGATAACATTAATCAATGTCACATATGATGACGCGAAAGGTATGGAATGCTGAAGTCTCCTACATGAATTTCTATTGATGTAGGAAGAGGTAAGTAACGTGAAAAAAGAAATGGCTATCTAACGAAGTTTGTTAATCATTTAGTCGGCAAAAGAACACCATTAACAAAACAAGTTTCCAAATAACGAAATAAATTATAAAAATAAAGCTTTCTCGGGCATACCTAATATAGAGCTAAAAGACATAGCCTCTACAGAGCTCAGTGAACCAGAAGAACTTAATTTCCTTCGAATGGGAGAACAAACCAGCTCATGCACTTTGCCATTGTCATCCAGCTCAGGCAGAATCAGTAATGTTCTGCATACAAAAACAAGTGCGGCACCATTGCTGGATGCTGCACCAAATGGCAAAGTTGAAAAGGTGGTCGAATTTGAAGAACAGTAGAAGAAGAAGTCGAAGCCAAAGAAGGCCAAGTTGTGTTTACAAAAATGTTTCCCAACTCAGAGCAAAGCTCCTCCTTATCGATAGACGTTCAAACGAAATCCTGTGCTGGTGATACAGGTGGCAATGCAAGTCAAGTTGAAAGTCCCCAAAAGGGGTTCGCCATTTACTTTAGGAATCGTTGTTAGACCGACGCAAATAGCATAGTCAACCGAAATATTATTATTCCTGATAGCTGAGCGCCATCAACGAATCAGAGCAACAGGACACCAAATATACATTTTGACTGAAAATGCAATCTCGGTATTAAAGAGATCACGAATTTACTTCTATGCTCGCACAGGAAAGGGTCAATCATGACCTCCATCTATTCCGAGCATATCCAACTGCCATAGTTCGGGATGGAGAATGCGTTACCACTCATGGAGATATCTCTTTAGGGAAAGTAGGTGCTTCCAATAAGCTATCACTACCGAGGCCGCTTAAAATCATTACGGAAAATGCTGTTCAGGATTTACACCTCATATTTATTATTAATTAATTAATTAATAAGTTCTTTATTTTTTCCAGTTTACAGGCAAGGTCAAAAGGGATATAGAGTAGGGGGTCAAGCTGAGAGTGAAAAAAACTCCTGATCGTTCTTTATAGTGTTTTTCAGGAGAAAAAACTGCAGCTTATTGAACGGATTAAAGTTCAGGACAGGAAAGTATTTACATAGGTCACGGTGTAGTACTTCTCCTTTCAATGTTGTGGATCAGGTATTCTGAACTAGCCGCAGGTATGTTGGTGAACGGCAGCTCGCTTTTTACTGAGGAATAACCCGATTACGGACTGCAGAGCCAGCAATATTGCCTTCAGCATGAAGTCCGGTACCGGATTCAGAGTCCGTGGACGCCATCAGAACGGAAGAGAGCTTCCAGAGAATCAGCAGCCAAAATTTGTGGAAGGTGTCCTGAATGTAAAAAACTAGTGACAGCTCTCGTAAACAAAGGATAGTTTTGCTGAATTTTAATACTTCTGGGACGTTTATTCTAGATTGCTTTAGCGTTTACCTAAAAAACGGACGGTATCTAACGGTGCATGCCAAAGGAAGAAATAATAATACAGCTCAATGACTGGTACACCGAGAGTGGTCGAGCTGCCTCAGGGATGTAAGGGGGTTAAAGGTTAAAATTTTTTAAAGTTTAAACAATAAAAATTGTCCCCTTCTCTAATCTACGAAGCCACAACGGATCGAGGATTAAAAGCTCACAGCGTTATTGGTAAGACAGGTTTCTGTGCTCTGAAGTCAAAACTTTATTAGTAAAGAAGTGCTGGACTGATTCTATCTTCCTCCGTTCGCTCGCGTGAAGAAGGCTAAATAGAAACGAGCAGTATTTCAGACTAGGTCTGACATGCAGTGAAACGCAACATTGCTCTGGAACCAGCCAATGCTCATGATCGCATCTGCAAATTAGCATTGGCAAACTCGAGACAAACGGAATTTGGCTCTGCTGACTGCTGCATACTGAAATTGCTATGTACTAACGCCCAAAGTCTGTTTTCGAAGCTCGACGAACTGAGAATTCAGGTAGCCGTTCTGTCTCCCGATATTATAGCAATCACAGAAACATGGCTATCACAGAATATCAGTGATTGTGAAGTAGCCTTATCCGGGTACCAGCTGTTCGGGAGAGACCACACCCAACACCAGCGTGGAGGAGTTGCGATGTATGTTAAAAGCAATTTCACAGTGTGTGAAATGACGGAGAAGATCAGCAATGGTATTGAGGCCATTTGGCTGAAAATAAAGACGCGGGGATCGCAGTCCCTTGAAGTCATGACTCTCTACCGACCACCGGGGACAGACACTGACGCTGATACTTGTTTGTTGGAGAACATAAAGGAGATACGCAGTCGACCTGATGTTGTTCTCATGGGTGACTTCAATGCACCCAGCATTCGATGGAACGATCTGCAGGCACAGAGCTCAAAGTTTTCCTTAGATCATCGTCTGCTAAAGACAACACTTGAAGCTTTTTTCACCCAACATGTATTTGTTCCAGCGAGAGCGCGTGGATGACAACAGGCTAGTTTTTTAGATCTCGTCTTCACTAAAGATCCTGACAGTATAGACGAGGTACACTGCCTACCTCCACTTGGTTGAAGTGATCATGCAGTTTTTTTATGGGAGTATGGTTTTTATTCTGTGCCATCTGCAATAAATGAAACCAGGCCAAATCTATGGCGAGGAGACTTTTTGCAAGATGAGAGCTGAGGCATCACGAATAGACTGGGATCTTCTCCGGGAATGTCACTGAGGACTGGAATTTATTTAAGGAGTGTTTGTTGAATCTAATAAAATGCCATTGTCCGCCATCACAACTTAGGATATCTAACAGACCACAGTGGTTAACAAGGGATCTAAAACGAGAGATTAACAGGAAAGGAAGGCTTTGGAAGACATTTTGCCGATCCAATGAAAATTTAGCCTTGCAAGCATACAAAACTCAAAGGAAAAAGGTTAAAAAGCTTGATCTTCCAAAGCCGACGGGATTACGAGAAGGATTTGCTCCAGAGAGCA
This sequence comes from Schistocephalus solidus, assembly GCA_017591395.1. NCBI lineage: Eukaryota > Metazoa > Platyhelminthes > Cestoda > Diphyllobothriidea > Diphyllobothriidae > Schistocephalus > Schistocephalus solidus. The sequence goes on from WEDG01004574.1 coordinate 9,280, forward strand.
GTTCACAATCCCAAATTACTCTACCGCTATGTAAGAAAAAGCACACGTAAACGGAACCCAATTACTGTTATGAGAAACGACGACGGTTTCGAGATATCAGAAAATAAAAACAAAGCTGAACACTTTTCCCAGTTCTTTCAGTCAGTTTTCACTAGAGAAGCTGTTTTTATTCCATCAAGTTACGAGACTACGTGAGTGCCACTTATTCAGGATATGCTCTTTCAAGAAGCGGCGGTCTTTGAAGAACTAAAAGTCTGAAGGCATGCAAATCCCCTGGCCCAGACGAGATTCCAGCCAAGCTACTCCTCCAACTTGCTCGAGAGCTGGCGAAACCGCTATCGTTGCTGTGCCAGAAATCGTTCGATACGGGAATTCTTCCTACCGACTGGAAAACAGCCCACATCGCACCGCTTCAAAAAAGTGGTAGTCGTACATTTGCTACAAATTACAGGCCTGTCAGCCTGACCTCAATCTGTTGCAAGGTTATGTTGAAGGTTGTCAAAAAGGAATTGATGATTTATTTAGAAACCCGTAACCTCTTATCGACTGCACAATACGGCTTTTGTAGGGGAAGTTCGTGTGTTACGAACTTACTTTATACAATGCAAAGCTGGACAAAAGCACTCGATGCGAAAGACACTGTGCATGTGGCCTACATTGATTTCCAGAAGGCCTTCAATAGTGTTCCACACCAGCGTCTCCTTTACAAGTTGAGAATGTTCGGTATTGGCGACAAACTTCTTACGTGGATCAAGAATTTTCTCGTCGGTCGTTCCCAAGTGGTCTGTGTAGGCGGATCACGATCAAAGCGCACAGTCATCGAGAGTGGAGTCCCACAAGGTTCTGTGCTCGGACCGATCCTATTTCTCTTGTTCATTAATGATTGTGTACAGGAATTGGAATGTAACTTTGCTATGTCGCGGACGATATAAAAATCTGGAAAGTTATCCACAATGCTGCCGATGCAGACGATTTCCAAGAAAATCTTCGTCGATTGGACGAGTGGTCCCGAAAATGGCTCTTGTCCTTCAACTCAAACAAATGCACCCTGCTACGTCTGGGAAATCGAAATCAGGTCACTGATATGCGACCCTACTATTTGAACGGTTTGCCACTCCGAGAAGCACACACACAGAAGGATCTTGGAGTTTTGGATGAAAGACAACCTGAAGCCTTCTACGCAATGTTTCAAGGCAGCTAAATCCGCCAATTCAATACTGTACGCTATCAAGCGGGCATTTAAAGTTTTCGATGAAGACTGCTTTTCTAAAGTCTTTGGTACGTTTGTACGGCCAAATCTTGAATATGCGATCCAAGCCTGGCGACCGTGGACCCAACAGGACTACAACATGCTCGAAAGGGTGCAGCGGCGAGCCACAAAATTAGTAAGAGGTCAAGCTGAACTGCCATATGAGATTCGTCTAAATAACCTAAAGCTCTATCCTCTAAGTTATAGGCAGTTGCGCGTAGACTTGATACAAACCTTCCGTGTCGTGCGTGGCATGGATTGCGCCCTCCTATGTGATGACTTTTTCCAACTTGCCACTACGAAAAATCTCCGAGGTCATATATTCAAACTAAGTGTGTCCCAAGTAAGATTGGATGTAAGGAAGTATTTTTTCACCAACCGTGTCGTGGAATAACCTACCTGAGGCGATTGTTATGTCCCAGTCTGTGTATACATTAAAAAATCGGCTTGACATACATATGTTACAGCACCACGAAGACTATGTGACTACATTTCTAGAGTTTAGACTTTCGAATTTATATTTGGTTAGCACCGGCAAGGCACTGTCTAAGCAAATATTAGTAACGAAATAAAAGCTATGACAATGAAGATAAAATGTACAAATACATAACTTGTACTACATGTCAACAGTTAGCGATGTTTTAAAATTAATGGTGAACTAGAAAAATTAGGCAGTGAAAAACCTACCATAAAAATGGAGGCAAAGTTCAATAGGCCT